>CAUHTR010003495.1:0-45681 GCA_959609185.1 Schmidtea polychroa | reverse complement strand
TTCATTAAAATAATTAAAATAAAATCTAAATCACATTCATAATCGTTAATAATTAATTATGATAAACATAATATATACATATAATAACTTCATTATTTTAAGTTCTCCTGTACTCAAAACAACAAAACGTCACAAAATTTAATTAATTAAATTCCATTTTGTGTTTATACTAGATCTTCGTCGTTTATTCAAAATTTGTTGTTCTTTCTGTGTTGGTGGTGATGGTAAAGGTTTTTTAGTTTCAATTGGTTTAGAACTTTTTGCTGCACTAGGCATCAATTTTCCAATTTCATTAATTGCATGTCTTTTTAATGTTGGTAGTATTTTTTGATCATTCATTATCACATCATTTGCTATTTTAATACCAAAAGAACGAATCATTTTAAGTATTTAAGTGTAACCTTTCAATTGTTTGCAACCATCTGCATCCATATTGCTTACCCATACAATATGGCAATTCTTCACCTGTTTGACTACCAATATAAAGCGAAACAATATCAAAATTATAAATCTGTCTTCTTGAAATGTAAAGTCAAATAAGTTTTTGAATCTTTTGAAAACTTTATCAATTTTCCAGAATTACCAGTTATATTAATTTCTATAATATTTATAAAGGATGTTGAAACAAATAAAAACATTGAGTGTTCCATTACAATTTGCACTACTTCATCTTCTTCATGTTGCTCTATCCATAATGATATATGAAAATTTGTTGATGAAGTTTTATTATTCTTCTTGATTGTTTTGAATCCTTTAGCAATGAATAGAAAGAATGTATTTTAAATTCTTTTACGGCACACTAATATACCGCGGCACATAGTTTGCGTACCACTGGTCTAGATGCTTTGAATATTTTAGGTTTTGTTTTGACAATTGAAATTCTTTTGAATTCTTCAAATTTCTTTTCCTCGAAAGTTAGACAATTATTTTTTGAAACGACATTATAAATCATTTTTAATTTGATAAACATTGTTTATAGGATCTTTTTAACAGATCTCTTTTGACCATTCTATCTTTGTATACTTTGATATCATTCAACTCATATCACATTCTCACTATTTCCTCAAATCTCAATTGACTAATCTCATATTATCAAAAAACATTTGCCAACTCACATTTTATAACTTAGTTTCCTCGACTATCATATAACCTTTACAGTATTTGCAATTCACAATCGACTATTCCATTACTCTGACTATTCTCACACCCTTTGTTAACTCTCTTTCGACCACTCTCGCTCACATTAGGTGATAAATTTAAAACTAAAGCCTAAATTCCACTTCATTTTTAATTGATCAACATTGTTTATAAGATCTCTTTAACATATCTCTTTTGACCAAACAAAAATAAATTTAAAACAAAATATTTAAAATGTCTAAAAACTAAAAACAGGAAATTATTATTACGCAGTATTTTATATTATAATTATATAATCATTACATACTCATGTATGATATGTGAAACCCGATGACTACATAATCGCTTATATGATTATACCATCATTAGTCACCCGAATGTTGTGTAATACACAGGGATTTGTTTCTTATTCATCATAATACACTTACCAACAATATATAAATTTATTAATTCCAAATGTTGGGTTATTGGGTTGGTGATAATGTTTTTAAATTCAAACTTTTACTCTGACTCCAAAGCGTGTTTATTGATTCACAATTTAACACTCTTGAACACGATAAGCTTTATTAATATTCACACTGGATCGTACAAATTCCAATTACAACCAATTAACTATAAACCAATTTATCACACAGAGCTTATTTCGACACTAGGTGAAGAATAACCTTTACAACAATAATCACTAGCCGTCAACCACTCAATTACAGGGTACGTTGATCGATTGTTCTCTTTGTTTTGACCACAAATTTATTTACTCTACTTCCACTTTATATTCAATTTTACTTGTCACTTCTCGTTTCACTCTGTTTAATTCTCCCTTTGATTCTCCTTTTAACTCTCTAAATTTAACTCCTTTTAACTCTAGTTTTCTTCTCTCATTGTCTCGGTTTTGTCTCTAATTTTGTCTCAGTTTTGTGTCAATTTTATGTCCACCAGTTTCCCTCTATATAACTTGCTTTATTTGTGGCACTCGAGATAATCAAATGTATTTTCACTTTCTTCTCCTGCCTTTCCCGACTGTTCCAATTTTATCTCTGACAGCTGTCGAGATATTTTTCCCTTTTCCTTTTTTGTTAAACCACCTTCTCCCAGCAATTCCGCTATCTTTGACAAGCTGTCAAGATACGGCTTTTTCCCCAATTTTGTTTTCCTGGAATTTGAAATTCCTTTTATTCTTTGTACTAATTAATTAGTACTGACCTTGGTTTTTGTTTTCTTGTTTAATTTCTTTTGTTTCATTTTTCTTTCTCATTTCTCATCTCATTTTACTCCCGTTTTCTTTTCTGAGTTCCCATAGATCGTCCCGTTTATCATGACGATCTTGCCCGAGGTAATTTTATTTATTTATAAATTTATTATTTAGGTATCCTCAACACAAATATACAGCAAAAAAATATTGATCTGAACTTAAAAATGTCAATAAATCATAATCAATTTTAATACCATTCCGTACTTACCAACAAGGGCACAACGATTATGGAATTTAAAGGTGAGACAATTCTGCTAGTGAAGCAATTTTTATTTTCTTTATACGTCTTTTGTTGATTCGTTAATTCCTTCGTTATCATTTTATTTTAAGTTTTTAAAATATTTGCTGGAAAATGATTTTTGTTGCAATCTCTGTCCTGCTCGTTGCTCTTCGTTAATTTTCATTCAATTTAACAATCACTTCATTTGTGTGAAATTAATAAAATGAATTCAATTCGATCATGGAAGAAATTTAAATTTGTTTTCATTAAGCTTTCAATTTTAGTCAAACAACAATTTGTAAGTATTTTTTTAATTCATTTAGGATTTTAATATATGTTTTCTTTTCCTTTAGGTTTTAAGTGTTTCCGAATGCTATTTTTTATTATTTTATTGACTCCCATAATCCATCAAATTTTAATGAAAATTCAAATCCTCAACACACCTATTTATTAATTTGAATTATTAATATAAATAACTAACATTTACAGGAAAAAATACTTTGTTTTAATATTCTTCCCAAACGAAACAACCATTGAACATTTGAATAAATGAATAAAATGATTCGTCAAAATCCAAAAAAATGAAGTATCACATAATAAATGTTACTCAATGAAATGAATGGCTGCAAATTGAGGAAATCATTACTGTCAGTAAAAGCTTTAAAAGACCTTAAACAGTGCAAGAAATGCCATACTGATACGCCTAATCATGACCGGGGGAGGTTGCAAACAAATATTGTCCCATTCACACAAATGTAAGGGAATATTCACCGATCAAACGCTAATAATAATGACGTTTGTTTAATATATATTATAAATAAAAACAGATATCCTAATAGAATAAAAGCCCCAGAGTCAATTTGAATAAATAATTATCATTATACCAATAACTACAAAGTAGGCGATTTCCTGTTTCATTTTCACTTTCGTCTGCTCATAAAAACATCGCTGATTACATTACTGTCTAATTACATCTACAAAACCGACAAACCTTACAATAAAAGTGCGTATTTCAATTTTCATTTATAATAATAATAATAATAATAATAATAATAATAATAATAATAATAATAATAATAATAATAATAATAATAATAATAATAATAATAATAATAATAATAATAATAATAATAATAATAATAATAATAATAATAATAATAATAATAATAATAATAATAATAATAATAATAATAATAATAATAATAATAATAATAATAAAATAATAATAATAATAATAATAATAATAATAATAATAATAATAATAATAATAATAATAATAATAATAATAATAATAAATTCAATGGAAAGAATAATCAGTGGTGAAATTGGAAGAAAAAATAGTTCTTAAAATAATAATAATAAAGTAGATATATATGAGCTCCCTGCCGGATTTTGGTACCATTTTGGTACTACTCAATACTTAGTCAGAAGTTAACGAATATTTTCATTAATTATTTCTTTTTATTTTATAATTTTTATTTATTTAATTAATTATTTCATTATTTATTTTTTTAGTTTTGTTATTTAATTTAATTTATTTTATTTATTTTAGTTTAAATTTAAATTATTATTTCTTATCTGTAATACTTATTACTCTTTTTTACTAATTTAAGCAAACCTATATATGAGCTTACGGGCACAATTTGGTACCCCTTTACTACTCAATAATTAATCAGAAGTTAACAAATATTTTCATTAATTATTTCCTTTTATTTTATTATTTTTATTTATTTAATTATTTATTATAATTTTATTTTTTTATTTCTTTCTTTATTTTGTTATTTAATTT
The DNA here is from genome assembly GCA_959609185.1 of Schmidtea polychroa. Classification (NCBI taxonomy): domain Eukaryota; kingdom Metazoa; phylum Platyhelminthes; order Tricladida; family Dugesiidae; genus Schmidtea; species Schmidtea polychroa. The sequence continues at coordinate 41,286 of CAUHTR010003495.1, read as the reverse complement.
AATTTAATTTAGTTTAAATTTAAACTATTAATTCTTATGTGTTATTCTTAATACTTCTTTTACTAATTTACGCAAACTGAGACAAAAATGTTCAAAATATAAAAATATATTAGTCAAACTTATTATACATTTAATTCTAAAGAAAATCAATAAAAACAAATTTTTTAACAAAGATTTATTTAAATAACATCTGGTATATCTTCAGCTGATTCTTTGAATTGCGAGAATGATGGATCCGGATAGAATTATTGAACAGCAAATGAGACACCTCCCATATAATTCCCATATGCATAACTTTTATTTTTCCCCACATAAACCCTTTTATCATCTGCGTTGGTAAATGCAGTTTTTTCATTTTTTATGGTGAATAACTGGTGATTTTTGCTAGTTGTTTTAGTTTGCGATATAAGTTACATTTAAAATATTCTAATTATTCACAAATTTCTGATCATCCAAAAAATAATGATTATCATTTCTCACTAAATTACCTAAGAATTGTTACCATGTAACTGATATACATGTGCCTTAATTATACCCTGGCGACATGTTGAGTGTGACCAGTACCCTTGCAACCAATACCCATAGAGGACAAAATATCTTGTCGGATAAACTCTGACTATATATAAGAAATTACAATATGCTACCAAAATTGTCTTTATTGATTATTTTGTTGTATATAGATTTGCATTGACACATCAAAATTTCAGATAATACTGATGTTCATAAATTGACTAAAAAATACTCAGAATTTGATTTTATTATATTACCTAAGAATTCAGTTACTTAAATATTCATATTTTTACTAAATGATTGAAATTATTTATGTATTTCTATCAACTATATAATAAATTTGTTATGAATCATAGAATAACAATATTTTAATTAAATGGTACAGCCAAAATAATGTTGGACTAAGACGTTAAGTAAAGTAAAAATAAAACATAGCAGAATGATACTATAGGATGCAACAAAAATACCTTAAAATTAAAAAATAGTTTAAAAATAAATAAAAAATAAGCATAACAACGAAATAAATATAGAAAATAAAACAGAGTACTAAAAATAGAACTAAAAGAATTAGAAAACCGCAGAATAATGATAAAGGTAGAGAATAACCTAATATTCCCAATTTAATGAAAAATATTATAAAAATTGAAATAATACCAAGAAAAACAGAAAAAAAGACAAATAAACAACAAAATATTTAATTCAAAATTAATTTAATAAAATAACAACCTGCTACTCTGATTGGTCCAAATTTCTTAAAAATACCTATATAAGGCCGGAACAAAATGCCAACAACTAATGTTCATTTTAACGAAAAATTAGCCTAGGTAGAACTCAATTCAATAGCCAAACAATCACTCGGGAACTCGAAAGCCACTACTAAACTACGGACTATCTTTGAAACCCATTTGGACAAGACTACTACTTAGTAAATTTTTATTTTCACGTATTATGCCTTTCTATGTAATGGGTAATTTTGTAATGTATTATAAAATTAAACATTTTACAATGGAAATGGTTCCCTTTTCGCTTTTCATTTCAATAAAGTGTAATGATAAATAACCTTTTTATATGATGTTTTAATGAATTATGATAGATAATGCCTATGAAGTCATAACAATGAAACAATTTGATGATAAAATGAAAGTGAATGATGGTACTGGCATCCAAAAGCACACAGCTTGAGGGGTATCTGTTGTTCCTCTGGCCAGTAGGTCGGCTGGCATATCAGCATCATCGCGGAATTGATCGGGTCGATGAGTGGAGGTTTCTCCACCGATCTGTCGCCGTTGAGAGATATTAGTGGAGATTTTGGGAACAGCATAGTGGTAGTAAGCATAAATCTACGGATGAAGGCATAATAGCAATGACTGAGAAAGTCCATTTCATCGATTTTCGTTCTTTCGACATAGAAGCGTCAGCATCATTTTTTCATCAATCAGCTTGAAATCTTCGCGCGAATAAGTAAATTTTCAGTTTGAGCCTATAAAGATCAGATGAGTCGTCAGTATATCCACTACTTCGTGCGTAGCAATCGAGTCAATTGTAACATTTGTGAAGGCATCGGAACCGATATGAAATAAAATAGTTGCAGTTAAATCCCGTCTTTCTGAAGGGGTCTTTCAACATGTGGAATGTTTTCTAGTAATATTAATAATAAGAATAAAACAGAGTAGAAAAAATTCTCACTTGTAGCTATTATAGTGAAATCTGTTAGTAAATTGTAGCATGGGGAAATCGGATCCGAAATATGTCTAGATCATTATTATTTCTTGGCATCGATCGATAGCAAATCAACAGACGTAGTTTAGATGACAAACGTGCATTGACAGAAAAATTCCAACTTTGATAACATTAATCGAACAGATCGCACGTCCACACTGAATTCTGATAAGGACATACGCTGAGAAAATCAAACAGATACTGCCAGTGGAAGTTTGAGAGTTCACCGGTGCTGATAACGATGATCCGATTGATCAGTTGTTGGCTAGAATAGGAGTGGCAATTCCCAACAAATTAGGCTATCGAGTAGACTAAAATCGGCAGGAGTTTATGCAATCTTGTCAAACCACATGGCACATCACATTAGTTAATAGAAATAGTATTAGTTCATCTAGATTACATGGCTGATTAGTTAACCAATTTGATATAATTTATCTACTCACTTCTATTTGACTTAGGCAAGCATTTGAATTACATTAAATAATTTTATTTTAGCACATTGAACATCAATGGAACTTCTAAATTTAGTATGTTCATCTCTTTTAATTAAGTTAAACAGTATTTGATTAGTACTAAAAAATTTCATTTTTAAAGTACTAACGATAACTCAAGCTACTTAATTTAGTTATTCCTTTTAAAGTGTTCTAATTTAAATAAGTGATTAATGACATAAGTGAAATAAGTGAAAATATCATAAGGTTTTAAAAATTTGAACCGTGGACCCTTCGAGAGTATGACCATCATGCTCATCTACCAAATACCTTTTGTTTGATATATATTATAAGGTTTTAAAATTTGAACATTGGACTCTTTGAGGTTATGACCTTTGAAGGTATGATCATCATATTCACCTTTGAATTACCTTTTTTTTGATATATAATTATCAAGTTTTAAACGTTTTGAATCCCTTAAAAGTTTTTATAGGATTGAAGGTTCAGGACCTTTCATAAACCTTTGAAAGTATGACCATCATAGGGAATGACCTTCGAACTCACTATCAAAAGTCATTTTGATATATATTATAAGGTTTGAAAAAATTCGAAGGTTTTTGACCCTTTAAAGGTTAAGGACACACCATATACCTTCGAGGGTATGACCATCATACCTATCTCCCAAGTAACTTTCGCAAGATACCCATAAAGACCTCTATTATTTAAATTTGAAATGAGTCATCGATGAGTCACCTGATGTGCCAAACCGATGAGTCATCAAAAAAATTTAAAAATTTTTTAGGGGGTGTGTTTTTTCATTTATGACTCATATGTCTTTGTTTAACGATGAGTCATGGAGCACACTTCCTTTTACTTAATAATAATAATAATAATAATAATAATAATAATAATAGTAATAATAATAATAATAATAATAATAATAATAATAATAATAATAATAATAATAATAATAATAATAATAATAATAATAATAATAATAATAATAATAATAATAATAATAATAATAATAATAATAATAATAATAATAATAATAAATAGTTAAACATACAAGGCAATGATTTAATTATAAGAAAACGCCAATCAAACATTCTTTTTACGATATATTTCGACAGTTTTCCTATCATCATCAGATAGAATATAATAACTATATAAAGTAAGGATTTTAAACAAATTTATTAATTTTATTAATTATATAAAAAAATTTTTAATATAAACATTTCATTCTTTTTAAAAATTATAATTAAAATAATATATTATTTCTAAAATTTAAACATCTAGAATTTAATTTAATAATTTAATAATTTATTAATTATTTAATTTAACAACAACAACTACATACAATATACAAAAAATTATTTAAAAACATTTAAAACACAAGTATTCATTTTATTCTGCACATTAATTTTCGGATTCAATGACTTTATCAATAACGTCTCACATATTATACGTTCCCAATAATTATCGAAATATTTTAATAAAAAATTAAAATCAGACATTCCAATTTTACTCTTACAGCCCTTATTGTGCTCACTTATTGGTCAATGCCTTCGGTCTATAATGCTCTCGAGCTCGAATTCAGAGAATACGGGAAGTCTCTCCAATGTATGTGGCATTACACCCATTACATGTAAACTGATAAACGAGATCGGAACACAATTCAACCGGAGTTTTTGACTTATTAATATACATATTGCGTACTTTCCATGAAGTTCCTAAACACAAATTTAGGCTCATCATCCTTACTCACATCCTCATTTCACATCCCATCGAAGATTCAATATATATTAAGAAACCTCATATAATCCTCTTTTTCGAGACAGTGAAAACATTCGGTTTTGAACACATGGCTTTATATACATTGGGAATTAAAAATAAAAGACTTTATAGAAATTTATTAATTATTATTTTGAGGAATTAATCCTGTGTAATAATGATAAAAGTGCATTATAAAAACCTTGTGTAACCTCTACAGATTTCAAAGTTCATTAAGGACTTACCGCTATCTATATCACCCTAATATTTCTCTACATCTTTATGTTTATCTTATATTTCAAAGACTTTTCAATGTCAATGTATTTTTATGAAACATGTCATTATTATTTCATATTCCAGTGGCCCAAATCCTCAGCAATTTAAGTCTTGGTTCCAAAGAATTCTTTGTTTAATTTTACAGTGATTCTAGCATTTTGAAAAACAATTCATACTTACTTAGCAGTTGAATGCTCAGGTTTAAGGCTCATGAACGCCATTGACATATATCCATTTGAAACTAATTCTATGTTAACACTAAGACCTTATGTTTAAAAAACAAAATTTATCTTTCTGGATCACTTAACAAGTTTTGCTCATGATCTATAAAACCACTAGAAGTAGCAGGGTGTTAAAACAATCAACTGAACAATAAACAATAAAAAGATAATAAAGAACATAGTTGCATAATTAAAAACTGTCAAACACCAAAGAAAATGTACTTCTGCGAAAATATTCTGCAAGAAGCACTCTTAGGATCTTAGTTCAAAGTGTTAAAGAACTTCTGAGTTTTATAACTTTTTAAAAACTTTCCAGAATTTAAAGTTGTAGTTAATAGTAATATTTATATAGAATGGAAATGCAGATAATAAAATTTAAAGAAAACAGAAGCATGCATTGAACCTTCCAGCAAGATACTGAAGTAGATCGAAAGATATTCTGTGATAATAGAAAATATTTACATTATAACTTTCATCGAATGCATTTCTTATCTTTTAATAATTGTTTTGTAGTGCCTCTGACTCCAACTTTTATCAATTTAATAATTGAACTTAAAATATATTATTAAATTACTTAAATAAAAATTAAATTAATTCTAACTAAATCAAATTAAAATCATTTTTAAAATAATCTTCACTTTTTTTCCAAAATCAAATTCAATATAAAAAAACACTTGATGAATCATTCAACTTCCCGAGCGTTAAATCTCGTCAGAACCAATAAAGAAAATATACCAGACATTCAAGAAACTGAAGCTATGATCTCTCTAATGATGGTCTTGATCATCAACACCACCTATTCGACCCAAGAAACTTACCTTGGAACACTAATTTTTAATTCTAGCGATTATCCTGATAAAATTCGTTACGAGAACTCGACTGACTCATCCGTCTTCAGCCAAAAAGAGTTAATTAGCAAAGTTATTCCAGACAAAGATCCAAATACCTTCACATCGTACGATACTGAAGTCTACAGATCAAGTGTCCGTGCTCTCGTTGGAACATTGACTACTGGAGCAGATATATCCATTATTTATTTCAATGTCCTTTTGAATAAAATCTTTCTTCGAATTAGTTGTATATCTCTACATGTTTATCATTTAATTTAGGTTGTTATCAAGAAACCATCATTTTCTATGATTTATTAAATTGTTAATTATTTTAAATAATTGAAATTATTACTTGAATTAATTTAATTAAATATATTTTCAAAATACCGTATATTTCGGCGTATAAGACGACCCTTAAAGTCAAAAAATCACCCTTGAAAATTGTGGGTCGTCTTATACAACCGATATAAAAGAAAGTATTACAGTACAGGTAGTTGTATTTATACTAGTTGTATTTATACTACTACAACCGATATATGATAAATCATAAAAATTTGCTCTAATTTTGTACCTCGTCTTATCTGACGGTCGCCTTATACGCCGAAATATACGGTAATTAAATAATTTTAAAATTAAAACAAAGGTTTAGTTATTGAATTTCTTATAAAAATGTTCTATACAAGGATAGATTTATACAAATTTGTCACGAAAAATAGTTGTAACTCATTGAACAAAACATTTACTAAGTAGTGAGCTATGAAAAATGGGTTCGTAAATTTTCAAAAAGTTACCAATGGACGCGTGCGAGTACCCGCGAGTCAACGCGAATATAGGCGAGTCAACGCGAGTATACGCGAGCCTATGTGAGTTAATTTTAATTCAAAAGTACAATTACTTAGTTTGTCCTTTTTTTCAACGGAGCTCCGTTAAATAGCAATAATTAACTGGAAAGGAAGTAAAAATAAATTTCATTAAGTCGATTAGGAATGAGATTTGAAGGATATTTTGAAAAATGGGATAAAAAGAAAATATAATCAGAAACTTGAAAAGTGAAAAAACGCGATATTAAATATGAAATCCTGTAATTTTCCTGGTGCCTCAAAATTTCTTCTCGTCTGAAGTGAATTTCTATTTTCATTATAAAATTGTTTTAATGGCAAATTTAGTCATGGGTGTAGAAAATTATTAAGGCTTTCTGTACGAAATTTGGTTGGGCCACAAAATATAAATAAAATAAATTTACAGTATTTCTTGAATTACTCATAATTTATGATGATATATGCATAGTTTATTACTCAAATATGTTGTATTTATATTAACAAAAATATACAATGACAAATAATCAGACAGATTTTCGTTAGTTCTCAACATAGTTATCGCCCAGGGGCTGTCATTTTGTCTCTGGGTCTATTATTGAATGTTGTAAAATAAAGAAAATGAAGAAATATTCCCAAAATCATTTCGAAGAATTTTTAAATTATTAAACTAGAGTTAAGACACCCCCCTTCTACGTCGAATAACATTGAGTAATTCCATTTTTTTAAAAATTCGTTTTACTAATATTTTCATTTACTTTTCTTGTGTTACCACTTGTATAAAATTCAGAATTATTATTATTAGCTACCGTGAATTTCCAATAATTTATTTCAAAACAACACTATATTCTTTCAATATTATTTAAACACAAAATATATTGGAGGAGTATTTTCAGTGTCAAATATTGATATTTTCAGAACTAGGTGAGTATTAAAAACAATAGTCAAAAAATTTATTAATAAAAATGAAGAAATGCACAATCTAATGTGCAAGAAAAAATATAGTAGCAAGCTATTATATGTGGTGTTGAGTTCTCTTGTACGCCATTTCTATAATGCTGGCACCCCTAACATTATAATTATATTATAACAGTAATATTTCTGTAATAAATAAAAAAGTATACGTCATATAAACCTCATATAAACGTCATATATCATACATTCTTTTTTTAGACATTAATTTCAAATTTCGAATAAAGAAACCTCAAATTAAAATTTTTTAAAATTTTTAAAATACACATATACGCACACACACACAAACATATATATATATATATATATTGGATTTGGTGCTTTTTGTTTTATATACACACACATATATTATATATATATATATATATATATATATATATATATATATATATATATATATATATATATATATATATATATATATATATATATATATATAAATAATATATGTGTGTATATAAAACAAAAAGCACCAAATCCAATATATATATTTTACTACAATATATTTCGACAGAATCACTGTCTTCTTCGGGTAGAATTGAAATCAGACTAAATCAATATAAATTGCTTTTGTTTAAACTAACTAATTAACTAATTAACTTTTCGGATCTTGGTTATGAATATTTATGTCATGGGTGCAATGCCACATACATTGGAATGACTGTCCGTCATCTCCGTTTTCAAGTTCCTGATCACTATCAACTGAAGCAATTGATTAATATTAGTAAACACAATTTTGAATATAAAAAACAGAATTTTGTAAATTTTTAGCGAAATTAATTTAAAAAAATTAATGAATTAGTTTATTACTTGTTTAAAAAAAGAGCAATTTATATTGATTTAATTTGATTTCAATTCTACCCGAAGATGACAGTGATTCTGTCGAAATATATTGTAGTAATATATATATATATATATATATATATATATATATATATATATATATATATATATATATATATATACATATTTGATCTTTTGTAAAAACGAAAATAAATTATATAAATTATATAAAATTAACGTAAATGTAAAAATATGAATAATATGAATTAATATTTTACGTTTTATATAAACCAATGTTTTAATAATAGTTAAAACATTTTGTGTGAATGTCATAATATAAATCATTTTACAGTATAGATGAAAATATTTGAGAAATAATTTTAATTTAATAATAATGAGATATTTTAATTTTATTCTAGTTTAAATAAATTGTATTATAATAATAAATCAGAAAAAAATTATATTTTTATTTTTAATTATGAATTAAGTAACAAAAAAAATAAAATTATTTATTTAAAAAATAAATTTCCAATTTCACCACTGATTTTGTTTCCAATTGTATTTATTAAAAAGAAAGCTTGAAGACTATAAATCAGTAATATATCGATCTTTGTTGATACTCACGAATTTTCGGCACTGCCTTTTTTAAGTGAATTTCAAGTGAAAAATTTAATAATGCTAATTTCTCATTTAATATTGTTTTTTTTCGGATTTGTCTATGTTAATCTCATTTTTCAATTTTTAATAATTTGGTTCTGAAAAAGTCATTAATAATTATTTGACATTATCAAGTTTTAATAAAAATTTATATTTAGAAATTAAAATAAAACACTAATAAATTAGAAATGAACATTATTATTAGAAAACTTAACAGTGTTAAACTTAAAGGTAAACTAATGCATTTTGTTAAATATAGCCACTCTAAATATGAGTAACCAAACTAATGTAGATAAATTACAAAAATTAAAAGTTTTAAAATAATTAGATTTCTGAAGATCTCATGCAATCAATGAGAAAATGTTAATTAACCCCCCCCCACAGGTTAGGTATTATTGCTTTATTGGAAAATAATCAATCGCATATATATTTTAAATCTTTTTTTGAATCTAAAATCCTGAGGTAGTTATTTAAATTTTTTAAATTATTTAAATTCTTTTTCACAAGAATAATTTTCTATTTGTATTTATTTTTAAAAGTGGTTCTTATCAAGTTTATTTTCACAAATAAATAATTTTACAATTTCCAAAGATGGATTTGTATTTCAATAAAATTTAATGAAAAAATATAAAATAATTAAACAAAATATCTCATACCAATATCTGCGATAAAATCGTAGGAATCTTGATAATTATTTTATCTGTTGTTTGATTTTTATAAAACCCACTCGGTTTTAATTTCTATTTTAAAAACCTTTAATTTGATTGGATTAGAATTTCGACCAATCGAATTCGTCAAAAATTGGAAAAATATTTTTTTCCAGTTTGTTTATTATTTTTGTTAAGATAAGGCAGTTTTAAGTGAGTTACAAATGGGATTTTTCAACAACAATTACGATAATGGGACGTATTTTACTGGCTAATTGATGTTGGAATCAAATAGTTTTTTTTCTGTTGATTTCTTCTTTTATGAATCCCACTCACCTCGGTTTGTGGGATATTTTCCATACAAATCGAGCAGGAATATTTTTAAAAAATATATAAATATATAATAAATTAATTGTCTTCACTGGGAATTTGAAATTATGATAATTATAAATAAGGAAGTGAGTCTGTTTTCAAATTCGTCACATCTCATCTTGAATATGCTCATTAAATCAGAAAGATAATTGAGCATCTGACAGAACGCTTTTCCTTTTATCTATAAATTTATATAAAATGAATCAAAATAAAGCGGCATTTTTTGACACTTGATAAAATCTTGTGTAAATATGATAATATTATTGATTATTATTGACTCTGAATGTGGGTTTTAAAATCGGCTAGAGGAGGCACTCCGAAGAATTAGTGAATAAAAGGAAACAAAAGAATACATTCGAGGTGAGCTAAACAGAATTCTATTTAAAATAAACAATATGTTATTGATAAATATTTGGAATTTAGATACTAGGTGCTGAAATCACTCTAAATATTGTCAAAAACATTCATCATAGTTTTTTTGTACATATTATACATTTCTGTTGGGTGTTCTCAAGGTACTCAAGGTACACGTTGGTTGAAATACAGATATTATATGAAAACCTTCGCAGTCTAGCTTAATTTATAGAAAATGATTTGTGACACATAAACTGAATCTGATTGTCATTTATATATTTCACAAAATGTTCAAAAATGTCTTTCCCTTTAATATAGATTTATATATCAGGTGCCCTCAACTAATTGCAATTACTTTAATTTATTTTAAAATTACAAACATACAAGAGATGAATTTCGAGTAAAGCACGATATTTGATAAGAATATTTTTTTAATAAAATCCAAAATTGAAAATATATAACTGAAATCCTATTTAACTCTTAAATGCACGGTTTTCTCCAGTGGTAAAATAAAAGAAATTTAATTATAAATGTTAAAATAACACCACCAAAATATTGAGCATGAAGATATTCAAAGTAAAGTTTTGATTATAATACCGGTAACGTAAATAAAGTTTATTTTTGTTAGTAAATATAATCGATATCAAAATACAGTTAATTAAAGTAAATGATTTGAATATAAATCATAGCGCATTTAAGGGTTAAATTACATAATGTAGAAAGTAATTTTTATTGATTTCAGTATTATTGATACGGAATATTCTTTGCAAGCTTGCCTATTTGTATCATTACATGCAGCAGCATTTGTATATCTTTTGTAAATTACAAATTGTAATACATCGATGACATTGTAATTTGGTTAGATAATGAACTTTATATCTATTACTATATTCGCTCCTTACAATAATACTTATTCTACCAATTAATCAGTTGTTTCAATTGAAATAATAATAATAATAATAATAATAATAATAATAATAATAATAATAATAATAATAATAATAATAATAATAATAATAATAATAATAATAATAATAATAATAATAATAATAATAATAATAATAATAATAATAATAATAATAATAATAATAATAATAATAAATATAATAATAATACAGGGTTCTGCCGATGAATAAAGCTATCCAAAATTAAATGTATGAATTCGTGGTTAATTAAATTTTTACCATGCATTCTGCAATATTTCTATTATTATTATATATTACAATTTTCAAAATTTCTAAACATAGATAATTATAAAATATTTAATTTGTATGAAATTAAAAATTGTTTAAATCCTTCATTAATGTTTTTCGTCAGTATCCGTACTGAAAATGGAAATTTCTCCAGAGGATATTTAGAAAATCATTTATTACAACTCGAGTAGAGGACTGTCAACTGACAAAATTCAAAAAAAATTAACTGCATCCTCGGTGAAGGTACGGTTTGACTCAGAACATGCTCCAACTGGGTTGTCAAATTCAAGAGTGGAAACTTTATCACTGAAGATGAACCACTCAGTGGATGGCCGTCATACAATTTGAAGGAGAAGATACAAGTTGTTTTTAATAAAGATCTACGGACCACAACAACACAAATTGCTGAGAGCATTGATAGGAACAAAGAGACCGTGAAAAGATGATTTAGTCAAATGGGAAAAAGCTACCTGTGCAACGTATGGATCCCATATGCGCTAAAAAAGAGTTACAGTGTGTGAAAACTTACTTCAACAAGACCACCACAACAATTTCCTTTATCGCCTGATTACTGCTGATGAAAAATGAGTTGGTTGGCAGAACAGTGGCTGCCAACATCACAATATTTTGTGATATGCCGGAGATCAACCCGTCAACTATTCTTACCAACAAGAAATTCATACTTAGTCTATTCTGGGATTCTAATTGGATTATTTTGATATACGTGATGCACCGTTGAGACTATCACTGTCAAATATTACTGAGACCTATTGACAAAACTGAATGTAGCTGTTTTTTAAATATGGCGAAGATGAATATCTGATGGAAACTTCTATCCTCAAAACAACAATGCGAGGCCCCATAATTTTATCATCACGCAGGAGAAGATTAAAAAGCTTCGTCTGGACGTTCTCGAATATCCATCTGAAATATCCTCTCTGATTTTTACATCTTATTACCAATGAAATCTGTAATAAACGGAAAAGAAGACCCTTGTTCTGCTGATGTGGTACAGGACATCCAACAATGGGCAGGTTTGAAGCCCCAGCAATTCTTCGAGGAAGGCATCAACAAATTACCAGGTAAGATAACAACGATGCATTAATCACAATGGTGAATATTTTAAAAACTTGTGTGAGATTGATAATTGAGCAAATTATTGTTATTCATTTGTTGTTAAAATTTCAGCAGAAACTTTTGAGCCAGACCTGTAATATTATTATTATTATTATTATTATTATTATTATTATTATTATTATTATTATTATTATTATTATTATTATTATTATTATTATTATTATTATTATTATTATTATTATTATTATTATTATTATTATTATTATTATTATTATTATTATTATTATTATTATTATTATTATTATTATTATTATTATTATTATTATTCTTTTTTTATATAATTACTGAGAAGTCCCAATGTAAATTGATTTCTCTCTCAAGTATTTAATAGACAATTGTTGAAAGTTAATTATTTAGAAGCAGTTCATTAAAACAAAAACTTTAAAAGCCATATAAGTATTAATTTATTGAAAATTAATTTTTTTCTATTAAAATAAAATGTGGGGGAAATGAGAAATATAATTCTCTTTTATTTGATTACGATCTCGTGAGTTGTTTATCACGTGAATTGATTTTGAAATATTTATTTTGATTGGTTTTTCTTTGCAAATAGGTGATATAAGGAAGACGCTACCCAACAATTTTTAAAACTGACGCTTACGGAGAAATGAAAGGATTTAGCGGAATTAGTCAGACCTCTCCCATATTTGAGTTAAATCAAAGATTAGATTCTAAATCAAATATTCATATAATTATCCCTCTATCTATAGAATCAGATATTATTACAATTGTAAACCTGTGGGGAAATTACCGAAAGATTAAAAATTTGATTTTAAAGCCACTAAAGTAGATAATTAGAAAATATATCAATAACACCTTCGATAAAGTTCACCATTAATTGAATATTTTCAATTTCTTTTCTCTACATTTCGGCATGACTTTAATTCAATTAACAAAAAAATTTTCGACATAGCCTTTATCAAGTGTTAATATTTCATAAACGAAGTACTGAATGTTTTTTGTTTGGATTGAGTGAAAAGAAATAAATCAAACAAAAACAGAATTATTGATAAAATATTGATTGGTCAGCGATTTTACATTGTGACGTACAAAACAATAAAGATAAGAAATTATTAGAAAGATATTGTGAAAGCATATTTCTTTATTTATGTTTTCAATGCAACAAAAGTATAATTTAGCAAAACTGTGAAAAATAATCAAAAGAATCAATTCATTATTTTGTAGCTGCGACATTAAGAAATATACCTACATCCGTCGTTGATCAGCTTTTCCATATTAGTTCCGTCAAAACTATATAAAATCCAGAGCTGTTGTAGAGTGTTCCAGAAGGAATCTGGGAGATGCTGAAAATAGAAATGTCTAAAAGAAAACGATGAAAGAAATTGACTTTTTGGTGTATAACAGCTGTGATCTCCGTATTTGAGTGCATATTAATCATTTTTAAAGATATCAATAAGGAGAATAGAAATTTATTACAACAAGCCCGAAACACGAATTAAAAGAGAACATGACATACAAATTGAAATTAGCTAAAATTTAAATTGCAAATTTATTTTTAAACAAAACTCACCAATTGCCGTGATAAAATAAAACATAAAATCATGAAAATAGATAATTAATTGCATGTTCCATAAAGAAATATTCAATTGAAATCGATTATTTTTCGAAGTAATTTTCAACCGAGTTTTATAATATTTATTTATTTTAGAATTCAATGGGGAGAATTGTTTTGATTTTTATTGGAACTGAATTTTAGAGTTGATTGATCGTATAAGATTTATATAGATTTCGATAATAACGTCAAACTGGTTCGCTACACCAGCTGTTTATTATTATTGTAGCTTTTTTACTATTTATTGATTTTCATTTAAACTATTGATCAATATTTGCATTTATTTACCACAATTTTTGATTAATAATAATAAAAAGAAAAATAAATATAATTAAATTAATTTAAATTAAATGAATAATTAGTAAAAGTAAATAATTCATAAAACAATAAAATATTAATTTAAGCCTTTTGCTGCAAATAATGTATTTAATGAAAATATTTTCGACTATAAGATAGTCCTTGTCAATCTCCTGGAATTTAGCAATGTTATTCCCCAAAATATCTTTCAATCTTTCTTTTATTTCCTTTCTTTTATTTTCCCAATGAGAATTAAGAGAAAGGAAATTATTATATATGTATATATTATGCTATAAAGAAAGTTTTGTTTAAATATACAGGAAAAATCATTCCAGTAACTTTTAAAAATGCCAAGAAAAAAAAAGAGAAAAATGCACCTGGAATACAACCACAGTATAAATGATATATTAAATAAAATATTTATTCGATTCATGTTATCATATTTCGTCTCACTAAAAATCCCTCAAACATCTCACAGGACTGTCCTTTCATATTTTTTATATATTTTAAAAAATAACATGCAATAGATAACCAAATTCAAAGAAAAAATTACAATTATGTAATGTGTTATATTTCTTAATTTTTTGTATTGTAAGAACTTTTTTATAAATTTCACTACTGATTTCTTTTCAATTGACATTGTATTTATTAAAAAGCTTGACTATGAATCAGTAAATATATCGATGTTTTTAATATAATTATTGATTCATAGTTAAGCAGTTTAATAAATATAATCTTTTGTAGACTATATTTGGATTTTCTTAAAAATCTCCTTTGTCTTCAATTATTGTTTCAGTTAATAATACAATTAATTTTCGAAGTAAAGAAAAGGAAAGCACTAGCATATCTTAATAATAATGATCTATTGTTTATTATAATTTTTGGAATTGCAATTTAATGAAAAATTTAAGTAATTCAAAAATTGAATTCAGATGAATTGAAATATAGAATTAATTAAAAATTCAAAAAAACACTTTAGTCAGCATAAAATAACAAATTTTTCAAATAATATTTATTATTAATGCGAGATAAAATTTTAAATTAATTCATTTCAAATTATCAAATACTTTCTAATAAAAATTAACTCTTTCATAAAATTAAATATTTAAAATATTCCGAGAGGAAAGATAGAATCAAATATCAGATAAAAAGATGAAGACGAATTCAATAATTCTAAATTGCTCACTTGACAAAAGAAAAATCAAAAATTTATCTTTAATATAATAATAAAAAATATTTGATCTTTTCTCAAAATGAAAATAAATTAAATATCATTAATCATTTCTTTTGTGATACGATTTTACTGATTTTGATAGGCACGATAGTAAAATATTATTTAATGACATTGCGAAAAAGGGGGGGGTGGTTTGTTGATCTGTTTCATTGAATTGAAATTATTAGTATCTGAACATTGTATTAAAGCTAAAATAATTTAAATTTGAGAAACTTTACCTGTATTTAAACAACTGTCTCTTTATAAAAGATATTTTGATTAAATAGCTTAATTAAATTAAATTATATTATAAAGCATTTTAAAGAAAGTGATTTGTTTGTATAATCATAGTTTTTGTGGGAAATAGAATTTTGAAAATGCGTGTTTTATTTCTTGCAGCAATTGGATTGTACAGAAAGAAGCTGTTAAATCTATCCAGACTTTGTGTATTTGTTTGTGAAAATAAATTTTTTTATTTGGTTAGTATTTGGTTAGAACTTGTTTAGCCTCATAAGAGTATCAATCTTACCGTAAATTTTAGAAACCAATCCAAGACAATTTAAAAGTACATTGGGATTAGAATTAACTATTGAAATTACAAATGGAGAAAGGGAAATGGAAAATTCCACTCAAATCACATTCACATTGGAAACATTCGTAGAAAACGATGATTTTCATTTCAACCAAAATCTCACATTCTTTTCATGAAAACAGAAATTCAGAACAGCTGGCGCAGCAAACGCTGCCAAAATTATTTCCACAGAAAGTCATCAAGGAGAAGTCACTCAAACATCCGAAGAGTTTTGAGTATTTTTAAGTTTAGGATAATGAAACTTTTAAATCTCCCTTCTGTTTTCAAATTTTTAAATTCTCACGACTATTTAGAGAAGCTTTTAATTTAATTAAGGAATATTTAGAAATTTTCGTTTTGTTTGAATTAATGCGATTTAAGTTTATTTACTTTTATTTATTAAATTATAGGTTTCAAAACGTTATGCACATTTTAAAAGAGAAATATTTTTTGCTATAAAGTGTTGGGTTAGCGCAAAAACCAAAATATTCATATATAAAAAGAAAGCATAACAAATGGTAAAATCAATAAGAGTGCAAAATTAATTAAAATTTACTAAAAATCAAAGATCAATATCGGGTATGGTTGAACGCCAAATTGATAGACGAGTTCAGAAATTATAATGAAAATTTAATTAGGTCTAATAATAAAATTTAATCACATGGAAAGTTAATGCGAAAAAACAAATTAATTAATCGGTAATGGAAAGCACGAGCACTGAAGGAAACCCGATGCGCAGTGACACCCGAGCAATAAGATAAGAGAGTGAATGTTTTGAGCCCTAATCAAGAGTAAACAAATTAAAATAATCAAAAACCCTCAAATATGTATTTACGATTCCCGGGGAAATAATTAATTGCAATTCTCTAGATAATTGGCCTCTCAGAAACAGTATAAAATGAGAGCTCAGAAATGAATAAACCACCATTTGGTCGAAGAGAAAAAGTAAGAAGAGAAGCAGAATCCGGCGATCAGAAATTTAACGAAGAAATATAGTAATTCAAAAAAGGCAAGACTCGTACAAGAAAAGGTGATTACTCCTTGGGTTTTCTACCTTATCGAGTGGAAAATTATCTGGTGAGAAAAGTGCAAATAGTGACAAAGTGTAATTGTGATAAAGATTAAATAAAATTATTCTGTGTTGAATTTCGAGTTATTTGGTTGAATAAGAACACGATGAGTTAGAGAGAGAACAGACTTTCAAATAAAAACCCAACAAAAGTATATTTATTTACTATTGAATCATAAGTAATGATTGTATAGCAACATATATAACAGGAACATTAAATGTTTCAAACATGATTTGAGTCATTTTTTTCTGTTAGCTTTTGGATTTAGTGGCGCCTTGTTAAGAATAACTGGATTATCTTCTGGCGCAATTCTAAGCTCATTGTAAAATGTGTGATGTCAGATCTTTTCCATGTTATCCCAATTTGATACAATACCGTGTTCTATTGGATATTTCAAAGTTAAAATACTTCTCTTAGGCCGAGCCTTATCACTTACATAGCTATCTTTTTAACCTATTCATAAAACTAAATACTACTATGGGTCATTTTTCTTTAATAATATCAAATTAATTGCTGTTACTCCCACAAATTTTGATCTATGTATGATATCTACATGAGGATGTTTCATTACTTCATATTTATCATAAATAACAATTAAAGCATCTTCCTCGCACGATAAAATATTTAAAGTTAATTTTGAGTTTTGTGAATAAAATTTGGGAATACTGCCTAATTTGAAAATCAGCTGTGTCATATACAAAATCTAACGGAGTATAATTTGAAGGAATTTTTTTATAATTAAAATATTTCTTTTTCTAACCTCACTATCTTTTAAAATATTTAAAATTTTAAATATAAAGCGCGAGTTATCGTTTTCTTTTAAATTGGCTGTGCAGTGTTTAGCATTTAAGGATGTTACATTTTTTATATCCTTGACCATTTAATCTACTTAGTAAAGAATATTTGTTAATTTAAAACAGATTTTTAATATTTTATTAATTATCCAGTTATTACTTTCATTAGTTTTTAGCTATTTTTTCATTTTATAGTGCAATACCCTCATCTAAAATAGTATCACTCATGAATAGGGCAATTTTTGTCAATAAAGTCAGTTACATTTTAAATTATTAAATTTTTTGAAAATATTTCAAAACACATTTAGCCACACTAAACATTTTATTTCAAAATTTATAAAATGAAAAATTTGATCAAAAAGTCAAAAATATTTTTAAAATAGTCAAAATTAAAAAAATTGAATCAATTTACCGCACAAGATGAAATAACAATTTACATAAACTTTTACAACTAAATTTTTTGATATAAACATTACAAGCTTTGTGATACCCAGTGCAAATGCCAATAGTAAACTAGTTTCGAGCCAGGTAAGTATACAATATTGCTGATTCAACTCTATTGCATACTTTACCTGCTACACTGGAAATCACATCACTTGCAAATTAGCTAAATCACAGAAAAAAATATCTGTAAACTTGTTCTTTTCATATCAATTAAAATATTAAAATTATAAAACTATAGTTTTTCCTAAGAGTTTGCAATTAATAAATTTAAAAGCCATTTTTCATCTTCCTAAATTCTGCGTCTGGTCAGACTCATCTCAATTTTTAGTAATTCTAAAGTGTCCTGTTTAAATTATTGACAAAAATGATTAGAATTAAGCAACAATTTGTTGTCAGTACTTATGCAAACCACTTCAATGTCAACTCAAACAACGAATTATTTTGCAAATTATGTCTGATAAGTTTTTGTTGTGATATAAATGTTTTGAATATGACAGAAAGGTTTATCAAGAACATTGGTCGAATGCAACCTAAAATTGATGAATTCCACTCTTCTGGCAAAATTTCATGGACTTACAGGATCACAAAATTGTTGAGGATACCTAAAAAACAATTTACAAATAAATAAATAAAATTACCTGGGGGAAGATCGCCATGACAAACGGGACGATCTATTGGAACTCAGAAAAGAAAACGGGAGTGAAAAGAGATTAAAAATGAGAAAGATAACGGAAATCAAAGGAATCAAACAGGAAAATAAAAACCAAGGTCAGTATTAATTAATTAGTACAAAAAGGAAAAGGAATTTTGAAATCGGGGAAAAAGGAAAACAACAATATCTTTTTCTCGACAGCTTTTCAGTGATAACAGAATTGATGGTAAAAGGCGGTCAAACAAAAAAGGGAAAAGGGGAAAATAACTTGACAGCTATTAGAGATAAAAATGGGACAGCCGGGGAAAGCAGGAGAAGGAAAATGGAAAACACTTGATTATCTGGAATGCCACAAGAGAAGCGAACTATATAAGGGAAAACTAGTGAACATGAGAGGAGAAGAAAATTAGAGACAAAAGTGACGCGACATTGAAACAATTTGGAAGACGATTTGAGATACGATTTGAGAGACGATTTGAGAGACGATTTGAGAGATAAAATTATTGGAGAAAATTAGACGCTGGACGAAACGTTGTTGGACAAACGATTGTCAAAAATAATTGTAAAGGAAATAATTGTGGAAAATAATTATTGGGGAAGAGTTGAAGAAAAGAATTAGTTGAATAATAAAACAAAAAAAAGTTATTTGATTATTTGAATAAAGTTTGGAAGAAATCAAAGAAAACAACCAGCTCAAAATCCCAGTTTAGAAACCAATCAGTAATTTGTGATCTTTTAATCCGGTGTTATACAAAAGTGCTATTCCTCACCGAGTGTTGTAATAAGCATTGTATAGTCACCAAGCAGAGTGTTGAATTTATTGTCAGTGTCAAGTGAAAGTTTATTTGTGATTATCAATAAAGATTTCTGTTGTCAAGTGTTATTTGTGAATCATATAAAGACATGCTTGGAGTCAGAGTAACATTTAAAATTTATCACCAACTCAATAACCCAACAAAATTCAGACATTCCTTTGTACAACATTTTCAACGATTTATTCAAGGAAATAAAGAAACCTTTACTTTCTGAAACCAATGCAAATGTCATGTTATTGGCAATTTATCTTTTTAATAAGTTCAAAAAATGATTGCCATAATAATAATATTAGTTTAATTTATTAGTTCTGATTCCAATCACCAATTGATATTGAATCTCAATTTCTGGTTAAATACTCCTAAATTAAAAAAATAGCAGTAGCAATAATAATAATTTACTATTTTATATATGAGTACTTAGGTGCAATGGTTCGTCACTAATAAATTCAAATGTATTATTCGTGCTACGAAATATGAATTTAAAATTAAATATTTACACCTAATTCCAAAATTTAGTAACTTCTATAATCTAAAAAAAATCAATAAATTTACAGTATAGAACACACAAACTTACCTGTGTGTAGAAACTTATTGTTCCGAAATTTAATAACTTTATTATAGAATTTGTGAAGGTGAGAGAAAAATAATTGAACTCACCAACACAACACACCTAATGAAAATGCATGCAAATTTCTTATAGTGTTTTTTGTTCCGAAATAAATGACCGTTAACATATTGTTAACATATTGTTAAAATATAATTATTTTGAAATTATTAAAAAATTATGCAAGGAAATACTTTTAATTTAGAATCCGATAGCTCTACCTTGAGCTTCAGTGAAAAAGAAGAAAATACAATGTAAGATTTATTCATTAAATTACAAAACATTAAAGTACTTTACAATATGTGTGAAGGTAGCATTTCAAATATTGAAGAAGGTCCTTCGACATCTTTTGATTTACAGAAAGAAATTCGCAAATCGTAAATTTAAATAAATTATTTTAATAAATTAATATTTTCATAGATATACAGAAAATGACAAAATTCGACTTATAATGGCTTTGAGAATGGGGGAAAATTACCAAGAATTTGGAAGATTACTAGAAATGACCAAACCTTCAATTAAAGCAATCATTTATAAATATAAAAAATATGGGGCAGTTAGCAAAGAGAAAAGAAATGGCAGAAAACAAATTATTTCAGAAGAACAGGGAAATAATTTGTTGGATTTCGTCGAAGCCAATTTTTATTCCACTTTAGAAGAAATGCGAATTGTCCTATCCCAACAAAATTGCACGGCCTCCAAAACTTCAATTTTTCGATTCCTAACAAATAATTTAATATCCGTGAAAAAGGTAAGGCCATGTGTGGCAGCAAGGAACTCTGATCGAGTACTTCAAATCCGAATGGACTATGTCACACGATATCTCGTAGAAGTGTGGCGAGACAAAAATCCCATTTACATTGATTAGTGTAGTTTCAATACCTGGGCCACTCAAACATTCGGAAGGAAGAAAAAAGGAGAAAGAGTATGCTCCATAGTTTCAAATAACAGAGGACAAAACATGTCATTTCTGTTAGCAATAGGTGTGAAAGGTGCAATTCATCACCAATTAATTGTAGGATCCTACAAGAAGGATACCTACCAACATTTTATTAATGAATTAAGTACAAAATTGAATGGGACAGGATACCGTCTCATTCATGACAATGCTTCAATTCATAGTGGAGCAATATCTCCAAATAATTACATCGAACACCTGCCACCATATAGCCCATTCTTCAATCCAATGAAAAGCGTGTTTAGTAAAATCAAAGGCAGCATCAGAAAAGCAATATCAAAGACAAATGGATTCAGTTTTATGTCCTTTCCAAGCAGATTTGACATCGTCAAAGAGGCCATCGAAAATGAGCTGTAGAAAGAAGATTATAAAAATTTAAAAAACTATTTCATCCATATACACCGCTTGTTTCCTAGTTGTATTAAAAAAATTAATGTCTACGGTGATTAGTTTATTTATTTAGTTAAAAATATATCTAACTTACATTTTATCGAAATAATTCCAAATAAGATCATAAAATGTCATAAAATTCCTAAAAAAACACCTGAAATTTAATTATCAATATGTTATCAATATGATAAATGCTGACTAACAGTAATATTTAAGAACTTGAATAATGATCTCATAATTAATTTTTCAAATTTCAACAAATCAATAATTTTTTCAAAGAATGAATATAGTTTTATGATTTTTCTAGAAATTTATATTTTTTCTATCATTGATATTATTATTACTATTATTATTTGTGGTTATTATTTACAATTATCTATTATTATTAATATAACTATTATTATTATCAAAAATATAGGAAACATTGATAAGTTAAGATGAAATAAAATATATCCCATCCATCAGAGAATTGTAGAAATGGATTACTGACATCTCGATTCTTGATTGATTGCACGAATTTATTTTTGAACAAATCTAGGAGAAAAATTCTTCCGCCAACGAAAAAAGA
Organism: Schmidtea polychroa; assembly: GCA_959609185.1. Lineage (NCBI taxonomy): Eukaryota > Metazoa > Platyhelminthes > Tricladida > Dugesiidae > Schmidtea > Schmidtea polychroa. The sequence goes on along the minus strand of CAUHTR010003495.1, from coordinate 18,647 downwards.
ATATTTTTGAATTCGATTAATTCGCAAGATTTAACTCAATCTGATGAATATTACGGAAAATTTTGATAATTCTCAATTATTATTATATAATTTTAAATAATATTTTTTGCATTTTGAAATTAATTAGAGTTTTATTATCGGTTTAATTAATTTGTTTTGTCATACTCAAAATGTCGGCTTCATGTGAAAAATTAAACTTCCGGTTTAGAGATTTTCTCAATTCGAGACGAGATTATTGAGAGGAGTTACTGATAGTATATAGATGGACCACTATGAATTATCAAGCCATTCAGAATCGTTTTTTAATAAATGGAAATAATAGTATTAATTATGTTAAGTGTAAATTTTGACTATAATCAGTGACAAAATATTTTCTTACTACTCAGATCTCTCTAGTATGTGATCTTTTGAGAAAATTGAAAATTTTACTGTTTACAAAATGATGACCTGTACAAGATCTAAACTTTTGCTGAAGAAAACCTTTTCGAATAATGATTAAATCATTAGCAAAGCAGTTTGAGCTCCTAGCTCAAGCTTTGTTTATAAAAACTTTAGATAGTGCCATCATAGTGCTGAACCTTTAGCATTTTTTAAAATTTGTTAGCAAACGTCCACGATACAATTTATCATACCTAACCGCCAATGTTTTTTAAGCTGCGCTTGTGCCAAAAATCACCAAAGAAAAATTTTTAAAAAAACATTAACTGTAAATGTTAAGTCACCTAATGGTGCTTCGCCATTCATTTTCACATAAAATGTGTCAAAACTCGATATTAAGAAAGACAGTACACCCTTGCTGAAACGTCATTTTGTCATTCATCTGTTGGATATTAATATTGCTCCTCTTATATACTAATTATATATTCACTGTTTTAAGTATTTTAAAATATCATCGAGTACTTAACAGAACAAAAATGGTTTTGACGAGATCAAGCTTAAATAGCCTTTTCGTCAATTGAGACTGAAATTCCATCATCAAAATGATCGGAAATTTCAACATTGAAACTTGGGAACATTTTTGATTATCACAACAATTCAAATGATTTAATTTGTCAAATTTGCAGCCAATCGAATTCTTGAGATAAATTTACCACTGGCAAAAAATTGACCAATTGGAAATTTCTAATATCGATTTTCAAAAAAATAAGAAGTAATCCAATAAATCAATAAAAATTTATTAAAAAAATGCAAAACATAATTACTTTTTATTCTTATCAATCTTCTCCATAGATTTTAAAAAATAAATTTGTCAAATAATCATTTCATTCTCTTGACTATTATTAATTCTTTTTGAATTCATTTCGTCATTTTTTTTAAATCCTTTTTAGATATTTTTCCTTGATTCTTAGTAATAAGTAGGTGAATTCCACCTACTTTTAAATGCAATTGGAAATTTTTAATAGTATACATAATACCACCATACAATAATAATAAATAAATAATAATAATAAAATAATAATGACCACCAAATATCTTTATTAAATCAATCCATTAAATGTAAGATAATTAAAAATAATGTCTACCTAACCATATATTTCTATCAAATATATATAAATTGTCTATGAATTACTGAATAGAGCTTGAAAGTAGCCATTTTCTTTACAAATAATTTGTGAAATGTTATTCTTAATAGCCATGCATTTCTAACTAAATTGTCTATGAATTTCTAAATGTGGTTTCAATTAAGTGCAAGAATTATATCATGAGTATTTACATCTGTATCATAGAGAACTAATTCCAAATTCTTTGCAGGTCTTGAAAAGTCTATGGATCGCTAGACTAGGCATATATGACAGTACTTCGTTACTGACCTCCAATTGTAACCCACCAAAGAGAGTTCTTGGGGTTGTATGTATTTTTACATTAATTTTTACATTTTAATGACAATCCTTCAAAAAATAATATAATTAATATAACTATAATAATTAATTACCAATTTTAAAGTTTTCATATTATCAACATTAATTTAGTTTAAAAATTAAATAATATCGGCTTTTAAATTAATTTATAATTTATTAGAGTTTTAACTTCATAAATATGATAAATATGATAATATAAAAAAATATATATAAAAATATATATAAAATATATATAAAAATAAATAAAAATACATATAAAAATACATATAAAAATATATATAAAAATATATATAAAAATATATATAAAAAAGGAGATTTTAAAATACTGAATTAATTTTGGGCTTGAAACTTACAATATATTATTAAAGTGAGACCACTTTTCAGTATAACATTATTTTATATATAAATATGTTCAGTGGCGTAGCTATGGTGGGACGGGGAGGGCGGGCCGCCCCGGCGGCACTTGCTCTGGGGCGGCATATTCGCGATGAAATCGTCTGTATGGTTCTTAAACCTAAATGCACTAAAATAAATATATACGTATATATCCACGAATAGCAAGAGCTTAACATTAACTTATTTATTATTTTAAGAAATGTTGAATATAAGAAACTTGCCAGTCATAAAAGGCTGCCCCTATAAATACAAATATTTTACCCTTTCCGAAAATTTGGCGATTTTTTAGAATCGGTAAAAGTCGAAATTTCAACAGATGTTTTCCATTATTTGTTCAAGTCGAGTAAGTGCTTTATGGTACCTAATAACAAAGAGAGTCGGAGACGGATGAAGCGACTTAAGAAAAATTTTACCTACTTTTTACGACGGTTATGTTACAGAAAGGCGAGATAAGGTACCTATTGTTTGTATAATAGAGTTTTAATTCAATTCGGCAAATTGAAACAGCGCGACAGCTTTCTTCCAGTTTTAAGCATAAACAGATGTGTGAAAATAGTACACTTTAGGATAGAGAAATATTTAATAGTTCATTACATTTTTGGACGTGACGGTGACGTGTGCAGCGTAAAATTTGTGTCAGTGATTTCGTGGTCTTCTGAAATTCTATAATTACAACTTTAATACAAGGTAAGTCAAATAATATGATTAAATGATTAATGATTAAAGTAAAACCGCCGAGAACATTTCAATAATAATTTTGAAGAAATTAGAAAATGACGGACTTGATATTCAAAATTATAGAGGACAAGCTTATGACAATGCTGCTGTGATGGCTGGTGAATGTACTGGTGTTCAAAAACGTATAAAACAAATTAATAGAAAAGCAGAGTTTGTTGCATGTACCAATCATACCTGAATTTGTCCAGTCTACACGCAGCTTCAGTGGCTATCAATTCGGTAACTTTTTTTGGAGTTTTGGATCGCCTTTACGTATTTTTTTCTTCCTCTACTCATTCTGACATCGGCGACTTCTCAAAGTCTCAAACGCGTAGTAGAAACTCGATGGAGTGCAAGGGCTAAAGCTGCGAGTGTCTTAAAAAATAATTTCTCAAACATTTTTAATTCTTTGGAAGATTTGACTAGCGAAGAAGAAAACACATGCACCAGATCAGAAGCTGGCGTACTACTTGGTGCGTTGCAATCATTTTCATTTTTGTGTTTCCTCAGTCTATGGGAATCAGTTCTGGTAGAAATTAATGAAACACTTGAAAAATTGTGATATAAAACTTAAGTCTTTAAAGTCATTTTTAATAGATAATAGGAATAAGTTAGTGGAAAATTCAATAATATATGCCAAGGAAATTTGTGCTGATTTAGGAATTATCATGGAGCGTCAGCGTCGGTGCAAAAAGAAAAAAAAGAAGTTTGATGAAGGATCCAATGATGCTGAATTGCCGTATGAAACTGAATTGCGAAGAGAAATGTATTCTTCTCTAGACAGGATTATTCAAGAAATAAATATGAGATTTCAACAGATTCATGTTCTTGCTGAAAAATATGGATTTCTTGCCCCATCATATCTTTTAAACGAAGATTATAATTGTCAGATAAGTGATGATCATGACGATATTAATGAAGAATTCTTTATTGAAAGAAAAAGATTAATAAGTTTCGTCGCTGCCGCAGCTATGCGAGACGAAACAGACATATTGAAAGAAAGCCCCTTTGAGCTTTTACAGTTCATTCAAAAATATAATCTTGGAAATTCCGTACCCAATATTGTCATTTTATTACGAATTTTCCTGACAATTGCTGTAAGTGTGGCTAGCTGTGAGAGAAGTTTTTCAAAATTAAAATTAATTAAGAATTACTTAAGATCTTCTATGCACAGTTTACAGCTGAGAAATCTTGCCATATTATCAATAGAACATCAATTAACGGAGGAAGCAGACTTCGATGATGTTATTGATGACTTTGCTAGACGAAAAGCAAGAAGAGTAATTATGTAGATTGTAGAATATAGTTTATGGGCATTAATGTTCTAAGACAATTAAAAAGTATCAGTTGATGATTGTTATATTATATTGTGTTTATTGTTATATTACATTAGTGAGTAGATGGAAGGGAGCCCGCCAGATCAGGAGCCCGCCAGATCACATACCCCCTCCCCCCCGGGGAAATTTTTTTTAAAAAATAAAAGGTCAAGGTCATATTATTATTTTCAAGGTCATTTATTTTTTCAAGGTCATTTATTTTTTCAATGTCATTTATTTTTTCAATGTCATTTATTTTTTCAAGGTCATATTTTAAAATTTAAATTTACAGAGTTCCCGACAACGAAAATTATTCAGCGATAGCTCATTTTAAAGCCCAATCCAAGACCTTTCGATTGAGCCATAGAAGGTATCATCATCAATAATATTGACAAAGTGATTAACATTTTACCAAAAATCATTTTCAAGGTCATATAATTAATATTTTCAAAATTATTATTAAGTGTCGCGGGGAGCTCATGGTTTTCGTTTGCCCAAAAGTTATCGTTCCAATCATTTTATTTCATCGTTCGATAGCTTCACTAAAATCAAGATTTTCTACAAATATTTCACCACATTTACCATCAAATATCTAACTAGGGATGAAATATATTGATTGATCATAATTCTTCATCGATTCAGCCAATTATTGCAATTATAACATGATATATCTTCCAAACTAAATCACAAATTTCAGTATATTTTACAATAATTTTCAAGTAGATTTCAAATAAAATTCATGATAAAATTAGCTGGTTTCAACTTTAGATTTTCAATATTTAAAAGTTCATCAATGCGTAAATATTCTTAGAAAATATATGAAAAAATTATTTAATCAAATTATCATTACAAAGTCATCATAAAAATTAAATAATTTATCCTATCACTTGATTATTGTAAAAACTCTAATTATTAACCTAACTGTCATAAAAAATAATTTTTATTTAAAAAACAAGTCAATAAAATATAGCAAATTATCAAGAAATTAATTAAATTTGTCTTAGAATTAACAATAAAACCTTAAATTTTTAAATATTCTTTCAATTAACATGAAATTCACAAAAATTATAGTAATTCACTTGAATATTTACTAATTCCCACTAACATCAACTCTAAAAAATTACCAATGAATTTAGTGCCAAATAATAACCAAAGATTTGCCTAAATAAAATCATTAAAACATACCAGTACCCTTACGACCAGTACCCTTACGACCAATACCCATGGGGGGGGTCAAAATATCTTGTCGGATAAACTCAGAGTATATATAATAAAACGAAATTAACAATAACTCCATCAAATTGAATCAGTAAATTATCACAAATTTTGATAAAAAATCTTATTCTAAAATGGTAAGCAGCGTAAAATCGAAAGATAATTTTAATAACACAGAGATAAAATTAACAATATTATTCTCAGGTGGTAACAATCATCATTATTCTATGATTAATTAATAATGAAATTCAAAAAAGTGAAAATAAGTGTTTGAATTATTCATTAATGGAAAGTAAATGTAAATATAGAGAGAAGTGGCATAGATAAGACGGAAATATATTAATTACATTTATTTAAAATTATTTCATAAAAATTTATAAAAATGATCACTTTAATAAAAAATATTTAATAAAATTTTCAAAGAAATATTTGTTGGGATGATTAGTGGAAAATCTGGGGGCTATAAGTGATGAGGATATATAAAATTATTTCTAATATATGAGTTACTAACGAATTAAAATATTTTAATAATGTGATAAACATTTATTTTGATAGAGTATTTAATCCACAAATGAAAACATACATAACAAATGGTATTTGACTGAGCAATTATGATAAATTCATATTTTAAATTTTGATTAACTCCTTTAATATTGAATTAATAATTATTATATTTACTATTTTACATTAAATATTTCTAAAACAAATATTCTAAAAGATAATTTACCATTTTAGAATAAGATTTTTTATCAAAATTTGTGATAATTTACTGATTCAATTTGATGGAGTTATTGTTAATTTCGTTTTATTATATATACTCTGAGTTTATCCGACAAGATATTTTGACCCCCCCATGGGTATTGGTCGTAAGGGTACTGGTCGTAAGGGTACTGGTATGTTTTAATGATTTTATTTAGGCAAATCTTTGGTTATTATTTGGCACTAAATTCATTGGTAATTTTTTAGAGTTGATGTTAGTGGGAATTAGTAAATATTCAAGTGAATTACTATAATTTTTGTGAATTTCATGTTAATTGAAAGAATATTTAAAAATTTAAGGTTTTATTGTTAATTCTAAGACAAATTTAATTAATTTCTTGATAATTTGCTATATTTTATTGACTTGTTTTTTAAATAAAAATTATTTTTTATGACAGTTAGGTTAATAATTAGAGTTTTTACAATAATCAAGTGATAGGATAAATTATTTAATTTTTATGATGACTTTGTAATGATAATTTGATTAAATAATTTTTTCATATATTTTCTAAGAATATTTACGCATTGATGAACTTTTAAATATTGAAAATCTAAAGTTGAAACCAGCTAATTTTATCATGAATTTTATTTGAAATCTACTTGAAAATTATTGTAAAATATACTGAAATTTGTGATTTAGTTTGGAAGATATATCATGTTATAATTGCTATAATTGGCTGAATCGATGAAGAATTATGATCAATCAATATATTTCATCCCTAGTTAGATATTTGATGGTAAATGTGGTGAAATATTTGTAGAAAATCTTGATTTTAGTGAATTTTGATCTTTTAGTGGGCTCTTACTACATGAATTTATGTACTAAATTATTTCAATGGAAAAATGTTTGGTTTCTGTAACAATTAAATAAAATTCATATTTTGAAGAATTTTCTATGGATTTTAAAAGAATTGATATATTAACGGGCTCAAGTGGATGAAATTAAGGGATATAGCCGGTTGGATTTAGTAAGGGTTTGGTTAAGATGGGAATATATGATTTTTAAGGAATATATTCGGTCGGATGTTTAAAGGGGTAGAAATATTTGGTGAGAAATCGGTTAAGGTGGAAATGTTTTGAATATCTCTATTTAAATCGACAATTTTCTTAATGGTAAAATATCAATGTTTCAAGAGAAATAGTCAGTATTTAGCTATGAGTCAATAATAGTTCCTGTGAAATTATATTGACTTAAAAGAGTTGGACATCGACAACAACTAAAGAAAATTGAACGTTATTGAAGGAAATTTATGATTTTAATTAGAAATTAAATCGGTTGAATATCAGTTAAGGGTAAAATATGGTCATTTGAAGGAATATTGTTATCGGGTGGATAAACCTTTCAATGATATTTTGCTAAATTACCTTTTGCTAAATATTATTTTAAATGACAAAGTTAACCAATAAATTAGTCGATCAAAATAAGAATTCGGTAAAAGTTACATTTAAAATATTACAATTATTCACGAATTTCTGATAAAGATATATATGAGCATCTATTTCTCACTAAATTACCTAGGAATTTCTAACTGATATACATGTACCTTAATTAATATACCCTTGCGACATGTTGAATGTGACCAGTACCCTTGCGACTAATACCCATAGGGGGACAGAATATTTTGTCGGATAAATTCAGACTATATATTTAAAAATTTACAATATGCTATGGTTTTTATTGATTAATTTGTTGTATATTGCATTGATACATCAAAATGTCAGATAATATTTATAAATTAACTAAAAAATACACAAAAATACTATATTAATAAGAATTCTGTTATGTTTCTAGTTAAATAATTGAAATAATTGGTATATGTATCAACTATATAAAAATTGTTATGAATCCAAGAATATTTTAATTAAATGGTATAACCAAAAACATGGATTTCTAACTAAATTGGTAAATTTAACATATCATCACCATTTGGTAGTTGCACCCAATATATTTAATTACCAAGATTATTTCATATTATTCAATGTTTGAAAATTTGCTATATTATAGTACCGTCATTATGTATGGTAATAATTCATTTGACTTTGATATTGTATTGAGAACTTACATGTATATAGTATGATATTCATTAATCAGTGTTGAACAGGCTTGACAATTGTGAACATTCTTCTCGTGACACTTAGAACAAACAATTACGTGACCACACGGTAAATACAAAACCGAAACTTGATTTTCTTTACAAATTGAAATACCTTTTCTTAACATCGTTCAGTTTTTCCGTTAGCTTATTTTCAATCAGTGTAAAATTTTTATGAAATAATTTTCCAAGTCAAAATTAAATACAAATTTATATTAAATTAATTTCAAAGACAGATTTCAATTAACCACTACTAATAAAAATAATAGTAAATGAAAAGGGTAAATTTTAAAACTAACTAATAAATTTAGAAAAGAATGAGAATTGATAGTAATAATTAAATTAAAGTAAATTATGGACATAAATTTTTAATTAAAGTAATAATTTTTAATCTATTATAAAAAAGTTTGAATGATAGTCAGGTTTTGAGAAATGAAAATTTTAATGAAATAGTTTTTAAAGAAAATTTAGATGCAAATTTTACAAATAATAATAATGATAATAATGTTAATAAAATAATATTAATAAAAATAATAATAAAAATAATAATAATAAAAATAATACTTTATATTGCTAAGCATTAATAATGTAATTATATTTGATTATTTTTTATTCATGTATAACAATTAATTAAAACAAATATAAATAATATTAATAGATTAAATTAATTAAAATGGAATTGAGAAATGATGCAGTATATCAAATTATTGATCCAAGGGCTGTGGGAAAACATTATTTGTTTGTAAATTATTACAATCAAATATGTTTAAGTCAAAATTTAAAAGGTCAACCAGATACTTACAACAATGTATTTCTAACAAACAGCTAGATACCAAATACTTTCAACATGATACCACGTACTAACTAACTCTCAAACAACCAGATACTTACAACTAACTACTTACAATCAACTAAATATTCTTCATTGTATTTTATGAAATGCTTTTTAAATTAATTTTTTATCTGTCTTCAAAATATGTTTAATTACAATCAGTAGAAAAACCTTTTCAAAATGTTTAAATTTAACAAAAATGATGATTTTCATCAAAAAATGAATAATTGTCAACTCATCACTATGTGGGATTGATGATAATTTAAATTAAAATGAAAGACTATAGAATTCTAATTTACAAAACAATCTTCTTTTAATTGATAACTACTGACTTATTATTGCAATGTAAAAATCGCATTCAATAAATACTTATTGTTGATCAGTTTTATTATATATCCTCTGAGTTTATCCGAAAGGATGTTTTGACCCCCTAAGGGTACTGGTCGTAAGAGTATTGCTAACACTCAACCCCCACCTACCCATTTACTAGATACTAGATACCAACAACCAACTAACAACTAGATACTAAGTACTTACAACCGACAACAACCAGGTACTAAGCATTATCAACCTACAACTATATAACAACAATCAGTAAACATTGTATAGATCATGTTTTTGAAAATGTTATGAACTGTGGAGATGATGAATGTGTTAATAAATTTTAGTGTATATTTAAAGTATAATTTCTTTGTTAAAGTTTTGGCTTGAATATTTTTACCAGTAACTTTGTAAACAATACCCATGTGACTTGTCGAGTGTGAGCAGTACCCTAGTGAGCAGTACCCATAGGGGGACAGAATATTTTGTCGGATAGACTAGGAGTATATATATTAATACTAATAATAATAATAAAAATAATAATAATAATAATAATAATAATAATAATAATAATAATAATAATAATGTTAATAATATATGGCTCATTCGAAAGGTCTTGCACTGGGCTTTAAAATAAGTGTTTGATTAATAAATTCGGATGATGGGAACATTAAGTTTTGGGTGAAAAAAAAGTAGGGGCCCTCTGGATCAATTTAAAAAATAAATGACCTTGAAAAAAAAATGACCTTGAAAAAATAAATGACCTTGAAAAATAATATTTTGAAAAAATAAATGACCTTGAAAATGGTCTCGGGAAAACGTTAATAACTTTGCCAATAATAATGACGATGATACCTTCAATAGCCCATTTCAAAGGTCTTCCACTAAGCTTTAAAATGAGCTATCGATCGATGAAATAAAATGATGTGAACGATAACTTTTGGGCAAACGAAAACCAGGAGCCCGCTAGATCAAATAAAAAAAAATAACCTTGAAAAAATAAATGACCTTGAAAAAATAATATTTTGAAAAATAATAATATGACCTTGAAAATAATAATATTTTGAAAAATAATAATAAAATAGTCAAATGACCTTGAAAATGGTCTCGGGAAAACGTTAATAACTTTGCCAATAATAATGATGATGATACCTTCAATAGCTCATTTGAAAGGTCTTGCACTAAGCTTCAAAATAAGCTATCGAACGATGAAATAAAATGATTGGAACGATAACTTTTGGGCAAACGAAAACCATGAGCTCCCCGCGACACTTAATAATAATTTTGAAAATATTAATTATATGACCTTGAAAATGATTTTTGGTAAAATGTTAATCACTTTGTCAATATTATTGATGATGATACCTTCTATGGCTCAATCGAAAGGTCTTGGATTGGGCTTTAAAATGAGCTATCGCTGAATAATTTTCGTTGTCGGGAACTCTGTAAATTTAAATTTTAAAATATGACCTTGAAAAAATAAATGACATTGAAAAAATAAATGACCTTGAAAATAATAATATGACCTTGACCTTTTATTTTTTAAAAAAAATTTCCCCGGGGGGGGGGAGGGAGTATGTGATCTGGCGGGCTCCCTTCCATCTACTTTAGTGTCCTTTTTTATTTTAATACCAATTTATATAAACAACTTTTGTATACAATATTTTTAGTTGTTGGCTAATTTTATAATTATTTTATTTTGTGTTTTTTACTCTGTAATGATATGTTAATTTTGTCTTGTTTTATACTATTTGATATATTGCATTCTATTGTATTATTTAAAAATTAAATATAATGATAATTTGACAATGCTTAATTTATTATATGTTTTAATGTATTATAAAACACTTTGTTTAAATAAGAAAAAAATATTTCATACAAGAATAAATAGTATGTATATGTGAAGGGTATGTAGCGGATTTTGGAAAGGGAGGTAAAAAGGGCCTTCTGTTTTGGAAAGTTTTTATTTTAAAAAATGAACAGGGGGCGGCAATTTTAAGGATCGCCCCGGGCGGCACATACCCTAGCTACGCCACTGAATATGTTTATATTTCAATGGAACGGCATCTAAAGCTCTGTATAAAGTAACAAGTAATCTAGACAAATCTCAATCAGGAGTTAAGTTTGGGAAATTTTCATAAGTGTTCCGAATAAATGACAAACTGAGATAAAAGTTTCACAACAAATGTTATCAATAAAAGTACTTTTCAAAAAAGTTCCGAGAGAAAAAACAATAATAATTCAGACAAATCTTGAACTGTAGATTTTTCGTTGAATTTTTTAATAAAAAGTCATTATATAAAAAGGATGTATTGAAACAAAAGGTAATTAAATAATTAAGAATTTGTTTGGAATGATTTTGAAATAAAAATATAAATCAGATACTCATGAAAATAAAACTGTACCTTATTAACTGATAATTTAATTTTTTATTATCATTTTTTTTAAAGTTTGTTTCGATGAGAATTTTATTTACTGAGTTAATATTAAAAGGCTTTTTTTAAAAAGAAATTGACTTTTAGACTTGTTTTTTGAAAAAAATTTTATATTTAGACTTTTAACTGAAAGAACAATTTTAAAAATTGTCTTGTAATATGAATTATTTTTATAATGATGATACTAGAATAAAATAGATCTTTGAATGTATATTACAAAATAAAAAAAAATATACAAAAATTGAAAATTATTTATTATGTAGAAATAATAATCTTATGCATAAAATATTGATTAATTACAATAATAATATTCGTAAACACTCTTGATGATTGATTGCATTGTAATTGAGTTATTATTATTTTAGTACATGGGGAACCATATAGGGGAGGGGTTTACCAGAGAGGATTTCAGTAAATTCTCCTTATGAAGGGGATTTATTATGAAGATAGCTAGAATGTTCTCTTTGGTGCTACGGCTTCACAATATACTAGTTAAGTTATTTACTATTGTGTAATAATATTGTTGGGGTTAGCGCAAAAACCAAAAATTCATATACAAAACGAAAGCATAACAAAAATGGGTAAAATCAATAAAAGTGCAAAATTAATTAAAAATTTACTAAAAATCAATATTAAACGGGGGTATCGGGTATAGTTGAACGCCAAATTGATAGAAAAATTCAAAAATTATAATAAAAATTTAATAAGGTGTTCACAACGAAAGTTAATGCGAAAAAAACAAATTAATTAAAATTAATTAATCGGTAATGGAAAACCCGAGCCAATGGGAAGCCCTAGCCCATGAGAAACCCGAGCGCTGTAGGAAACCCGATGCGCAGTAAGACCCGAACAACAAGATAACAGAGGGAATATTTTGAGCCCTAATCAAGGGTAAACTAATTAAACTAATTAAAAAACCTCAGATATTGATTTTGGGTCACGGGAAAATAATTAAGATTTTCTAGATAATTGGCCTCTTATGAAAAGTATAAAAAGAGAGCTCAGGAGTGAACAAGCAGTCATTTGGTCGAAGAGAGAAAAAGAAAACAAAGAAGCAAAATCCGGCAATCAATAATTTGAAGGAGAAATATATTGAGACTCGAACCAGAAAAGGTGATTACCCCTTGGGTTTTTCTACCTTATCGAGTGAAAAGTATCGAGATAGAAAGGTGCAAATAGTGACAAATTGTAATTGTGATAAAGATTTAATAAAAAGTATTCTGTGTTGGGTTTGAGTTATTTGGCTGAATAAGAACACGAGGAGTCAGAGAGAGAACCGACTTTCAATTAAAAACCCAACAATATATTTAAATGAATTATTTTAAATATTTTCACTTTCATACGTTGTAAAATCATTTCAGTATAGAATAAGAAACAAATACAAAAAAAAATGAATAAAAATTATTTATAAGAGTTTTTGTAGAATCCATTTTAGGAAAAAGGATTTGAGAAATAGAATTTTACAATGAAAAATCACATTTTTTAGCGTTTATTTAAAAAAATATTAAAAAATTATTTCAAATCATGAAAATCTGCTGTCTAGAGTCTAGACGGTGCCAATGAATTCGTCTAATGCTATATATCAGCAGATTGGTGGTTAAATATAAAATATATTGTTTAAATTATTTTTAAATTCCAGAAAAATTTCACGAAAGTTTGAAACCACCAGCAAGATTTACTTGAGGATTTTCAGAATTAAAAATTATATATCTAACTTATTAAACACACATGGCAACGATTTAATTATTAAAAAGCACCACTTAAACATTCGTTTTTTTTTAATCAGCCCTTATTATGCTTACTAATATTGATCAATGCTATCAGTCTATAATCTTCACGAGCTCAAATACAGAGATATCTGAAAGTCTCTTCAATGTATGTGGCATTACACATGTTACATCTAAATTGATAAACAATTTCAGAACACAATCTAACCGGAATTTTAGACTTATTGATAAACATATTGCGTACTTTACATGAATTTTACAACATCTTATAATTTAAATTCCAAAATTGCTTGTTTTTCTCTTTTATAATTTGTAAATTTTTCTCAGTACCAACACAAATATAGGCTCATCTTTTTTGCACTCGCTATTTAATTTATTTAACTTATTATCCAACTCACTTTTACCCAAAAACATTAAACCCAGATTGTCTTAAACATGGATTCTTAGAATTTTTAATAAATTTATCTATAGTCTCTTTTACCATCATTAATAATTAGGATTTTGGATAACCATTCTTCATTAATAACTCAACCAATTTATGAACACTTTTTACTGAATTTACAATAATAGAAAATAGAGACCGTGAGCGATAAATCAATCCATTCACCATATTTCTCTTATACTTGAATTCACAAAAACTTTCAGACTAAGTATATAAACCAGTATCAGTTGATTTTCTAAAACTATCTGTCTCGTATTGTTTCTTTTTAAAAATTTTAATAGCACACATGAACATTTTTCGGGCCACAGCCACCACAAGTAAGTTAATAAAATGAAAATTCAATATGACCATCAGGATGCCGGGGGAGGTGACCCGCCATAAGCCGCTAATCCAGTAGACTTCATACGCCGAATTCGGATTCAGGTTATGTGGAGGGTGAACCCAGAAAGCTCTAAGGTATTCTACGTCTGGTATCTTCTCGTGTCGTGATACCACACATGGAAAAGTTAAGCCAGGTAGCTCTATGAATCAACCAACAAATTTAATTTATATAGGACGATTATGACTCCGGGTCAAGCTTTTAATTTGAAATGGAAGTCCAGCATATTTGAATGAAATAAATTTTTGTGATTAATAATAATAAAAATAATAATAATAATAATAATAATAATAATAATAATAATAATAATAATAATAATAATAATAATAATAATAATAATTCAACCAATAACCAGTTACTAACAACCAGATACCAACAACCTAGAACCAACAACCAAACACTAACAATCAACTTCCAACAACTAGATACTAACAACCGGTTGCAAATAACCAGGTACTAATAACCAGATACCATCTACCAAGTACTAACAACTAAGCAAAAACCTATATTCATTAAGTAAGCAACTTCATACACTATGCAACTCTTTCTATTCTCTATGCATCCTACTCTATACATTAAATCCTGTACATAATAACAAATTAACCAACTAAATGTGTTATTTCATCAGTAAAATTTATCAAATATTTTCTAAATAAATAATTTTTTTTTATTTGTATTAGAATTGAAATATATTTTTAACTAAATTGCATTCGGTAGTTAGAAATACTTTATTAGATGATGTAAAATATAGTATAATTTTAACAAAATAAATGACTTTTAAACATTTGTCAACGAAATTTAATAAAAATGGTAAGTATTAAATGAAAATGACATTAAATGGGACAATAATTGTCAACTCAGTCACTTTAAAATAGTACAACACCAAATGAAAATAAATATTAAAATTTATGAAAAATAATTGAAAGAAAGTTACAAAAAAATACATAAAATTCAAGTATAGAACGTGTTCCTGTTGATTATATCTTCAACAGGTATTTTATTGCATTTGAAAGATATTTTATAAAATGCATATCTTTATGAGTTCTGTTGAAATTCATTAAATTCTTCGAATTTTGTTCACTAGATTGAACTTGTCTATTGAGAATCAAACTAAGCAAGCCCTGTCGCCGACCGCTTCTCACTCTCATTCTCAGTGAATTCCGATTGACATTATTTCCGTTCAACGAGTCAATTCTTAAATCACCATAAGAACCATTCACTCGATTTTATTTTCTCTATATTTACTGAAGTTTTATAAGATTTTAAACAAAATGAATTTTTTGTCAAATTAATAGATAATTGCCATTTAACTTTTTGTTTTCTTTTTTTATTATTTGCTATATTAGAAATTATATCCCCTCAAGAATTGCAACATGATCCATATGTTTCTTCTGAGAGAAGAAAATTGAAATTGGTTTTTTACTTTATTGAATTTCTAGATTTCAACTCAAATTTAGTTTACCATTCTAATCGAAAATTCTTACTAGTTAAAAATATAAAAAACATTATAAGTATTTTAAGTATTCTGACATCCCTCGCTTAACGAAAATTCTATATACGAAATTTCTTTATAACGTAATTTGAAAATTGTTGTGTTTTTAATTGAAAGTCGGTCCTCTCTCTGACTCCTCGCGTTTTTATTCAACCAAATAAATCAAAACCAACACAGAATAATTTTATTCAATCTTTATCACAATTACACCTTGTCACTATTTGCACCTTTCTCTCCAGATAATTTTCCACTCAATAAGGTAGAAATCCCAAGGGACAATCACCTTTTCTTTTACGAGTCTTACCTTTTTGAATTACTTTATTTCTCCTTTAGATTACTGATCGCCAGATTTCTGCTTCTCTTCTTTCTTTTTCTCTTTGGCCAAATGTCTGTTTTCTCATTTCTGATCTATCTTTTTAAATTGTTTCTAAGAGGCCAATTATCCAGAAAATTGCACTTAATTATTTCCCCGGGAATCTTAATTCAATATTTGAAGGTTTTCTAATTTTGTTTATCCTTGATTAGAGCTCAAAATATTTCCGTCTCACTGTGCATCGGGTTTCCTTCCTCACTCGGGTTTCCCATTGGCTCGGGCTTTCCACTACCGATTAATTAATTTTAATTAATTTGTTTGTTCGCATTAACTTTCCATGTGATTAAATTTTAATGTTAAACCTAATTAAATTTTCATTATAATTTCTGAACTCGTCTATCAATTTGGCATTCAACCATACCCGATACCCTGGTTCAATATTGATCTTTGATTTTTAGTAAATTTTAATTAATTTTGCACTTTTATTGATTTTACCATTTGTTATGCTTTCTATTTATATATGGATATTTTGGTTTTTGAGCTAACCCAAACAAAATTAAACCAAAGTTTCAGATTAAGTAATGAAATTTCGATTTACGAAGGTTTTTTACATACATATTTTACCTTTATGAATTAATTTTTTTCATCAATTTAAGCCCTATATATTTACCTTTTTCAAATTTCACCACTGATTTCTTTTCAATTGATATTGTATTTATTAAAAAGCCTGACTATGACAAGAGCTATCTTATAGTCGAAAATTTTTTCATTTGTATTAAATATATTATTTGCAGCAAAAGGCTTAAATTATCATTTAATTGTTTAAAATATATCAAACCTCTTTTACACGTATTGGTTAATTTACTAGATCGATTAATTTTTTACAAAACTTAAAAACCCGTGGGGTATATGAGGGTGCGGCTTATCTGCGTAAGTGGGTTGTATGTGGGAAAATACAGTACACATTGTATTACTGCAAATGGCATCAGAAATTTAGTTTTAGTGTAAAAGTTGGTCGGGAAAAAGAACTTCTTCAAAATCATCTACTAGTCATTTAGACCAGGACTTCTTAAACTATGTGTCGCGACCCCAAGTTTTTATATAAAATATCCAAATACATAAAATTGCATAATTGTCGTATGTTTTCTTATTCATTGGGCAAATGAGAACTAGTCCGTAGTGACCAATATAAAGTCAGTCACAAAATTAACGTTCCATTTAGTGATTTCTAGTACTTAAATTTCATTAAAATATATTATAAAAATTTATATATTTTTATTTTAAATTATAAGGGGTCGCAAAAAAGGTTAACAATCACAAATGGGGTCGTGAATGAAAAAAGTTTAAGAAGTCATGATTTAGACAATATTCATGGATATTTCATTAATTAAAACCAATGACCATGTAAATATTTCTGGGTTTAAGACGCCATTTGAATTTCGTTTTTTAAATTTAAAAGTTTAGCGTAAAATCATCTGGCTCATTTACAAATGAGTTATTACGCAAAGAATCTTTGTTCTGACATAAAACGATTTTCGAAAATTCTTTTGACTTGCCCTCTTTACCGCTCTATATAACAAAGACTTTGACAAACTAAAGCAATTGAAGAAAGTTATTAATTATAAGAATAATTCTAATTTATAAAGAGTAGCTAAATCAGAGATTCAACTTTTTGCTTCAGGTAGGAAATTTTAAAAATAGACTAGGATTACATGAAATTTTTGGTGTTAAAAAATTAATTATTTTTGAAGGAATAATATTAACTAGAAGTCAATGTTGTTTGGAAGATTATTGAAATTGTTTGGTAAATGTAGATGTATGATGTTATCAAATAGTGTTTATCAAATACTGTTTACATAGTGGGGCCATTTGCAAAATTTGGTTTATTCCACATGTGTTGAGTATTTTGTTATTTGTTTGATTGAAGAAGACAAGAAATAGTTAACTAGCTGACTTTATTATTTATGAATTGAAAATCTCAGTAGTATGCACGCATCCTTTTCACATTTTAATTTAATTTATTTATGCAAAAAATATTTATTTTAAAAAATAATCCTTAAATAATTCATTTTTACATATCTTTTTCAAAATTAAATGCCGTTTATAAAAAAACTATAATTATATTTAAAATTTTTAATTTTAATAAGTAATTAATCCTTATTTTGCATTATGTGATTGATTTATATTAGTAATTATAATTCTGGTACAAAATGACGTAAGACATTTTTGAAAGTGTTAATTTCTTAAATCTTATTCAAAAAAAGAGTTCGACTATAGAAATGATCCGCACTGTTGGGCTGAAGCCGAGAACTGAGAGTTTGTTTTAATCGATCGAAAATACCGAACACAAA
>CAUHTR010003494.1:0-45691 GCA_959609185.1 Schmidtea polychroa | reverse complement strand
TTCTTGATAATTTGCTATATTTTCTTGACTTGTTTTTAAATTTTAAATAAAAATTAATTTTTAATGAGGTTAATAATTAGGTTTTTTACAATAATCAAGTGATAGGATAAATTTTGATGATGATGATGACTTTGTAATGATATTGAATTTGACTAAATAATTTTTCATATATTTTCTAAGAATATTTACACATTGATGAACTTTAAAATATTGACAATCTAAAGTTGAAACCAGCTAATTTTATAATGATGATGATATATTTGAAATCTACTTGAAAATTATTGTACAATATACTGAAATTCGTGATTTAGTTTGAAAGATATATCATTTTATAATGGCTATAATTAGCTGAATCGATGATCAATCAGTATATTTCATCTCTAGTTAGGTATTTGATGGTGAATGTGGTGAAATATTTCTAGAAAATATTGATTTTAGTGAATTTTGATCTTTGAGCGAGCTCTTTGAATTTAGCTACTAAATTATTTCAATGGAAGAATGTTTGTAACAATTAAATAAAATTCATATTTTGAAGAATTTTCTACGGATTTTAAGAGAATTGATATATTAAAGGGCTCAAGTGGGTGGTCTTTATTGATATATCAAAATACTGTTATTTATAAATTGACTAAAAAATACTCAAAAATACTATATTATTTTACTGAATGATACCTTAAATTTTTTAATATACCTATTTCTAAAATAAATCGACAGCTCAGACCAACAACATGTATGGATGTAGTATTATAAACCACCTATTGTTAATTTATTTCCAGTGTCACGTCCCTCAAAAAGGCCGTGAGTTTTTAACAAAACTGAGCTAAAAGAAAATGAAACTTTCCAGATAACAACTCACCTGAATGTTTTGAAAAAATGTGCGAAATAGAGAACAGGGTGATAACTGAACAAACAATTAGATGACGATTAACTTCTGGCCACAACCCTAAATATATAACATGAAAATTAAGTTTTTAATTATTGAATTCAATGTTTTCTGCCTGGAAATACTAACAGAATATTTTTTAATTTAAAGAATCTTCATTATAAATTTTTGAATTTAAAAAATTAAATGAAGTATTATTAAATTTTGAATACATAAAATTATAATATTATATAAAATTATACTATATAATAATATTAATGTTTAAATATGTTTAAATAACTAAATTTAAATTATTTAAATATACTTCTGATATAACTTTATTTCTTTCGTTTTAGTATCCATATTGTTCAAGTAAGTAAATAAAGAATTTACTACAATATTTTAATTGTTTTCCTTAGTAATGAAGAAAATGAATTATTGGATTATGAAGAAGATGAACCAGACAAAATATTGAAACACTAAAGGAAGTTATAGTTCTGGATTTAGATATTTCTTAAATGAATTAGCTGATTGTGGGTGTCCTTCAACATGAATGTTTACTTATCAGACTTAAATTATGTAAACTTTCTTTCAACGAATGTCAAGAAAAATCTGGAATGGGAAAAACTGATGTTTTAGCCATTAGATATTGTAAAGTACTCGTCATACCTAAAGTTCAAAGAATATGAAAGATTATTATTAATGTAATGTCGAATATTAATGTAAGATTTGAATTAATTCCTTATTGTTAATATAGTATTTTTTACGGTGGGAATTGATAAGAAATGATATTGAAAAAGTATACCACAAATTAACAACATAAAAATACTCATCACTCCAGGACTACAACAAGGAAAGTTGCTAAAAATAGAAGGAATTTCACTCATAATATTGTCTATAAGGAAATTTTTGTCATGTAAAATTTAACTTTATTTTTATTATCATTTTAACTTTTCCCGTCATGCTTGACGAGGGATTTTACTAGTATAAAATAAAATCAATAAGCTTAATTTATAGAAACAAATAGACTTACACACTTGTTGATTTTGTTCATTTCATGGAATTTATATAAAAATGGATAAAGTGGTAGAAAAAATAAATTGGACACACAAATACAACATATAGTAAAAAATGCACGCACACTTGATTTTTGAAACCAGTTATACCACATAATAAAAAATGTAATTCCTGAAATACATTTCCCATAAATATGCAAATTTATGTGTATTCTATTCTGTAACATCATTGACTATTTTTGTTTTATTATAGAAAAATGTAACCGATTGAAAAATGATGTAGTATTTCAAACAAAAAATTTTACATTCTCATTATTTCTTCCTTGGATGACAGAAACAAAAAGTTGACCAGATAGGAATATTTTGTTTTTTACTAACCTAAAACAAGAAATTTGAACATAAATATTAATATTATGAACAATTTGTGATAAAAAAAGTTTTTCAAATTGCATTTTGTATTGAATGTTATAAAAATATTTGAAATTAAAAGAAATTTATGCGAAAACCGACATACAGACACATGGATAGAGTCGACGGTAATTATATAATTATATAACGGTAATTTTATAATCATTAATAAATATATTTTAACAAATGAGCTTTTGTTTAAGTTTTTAATTAAATTATAAATTACTTAATCATTATTCCACTTAAGACTTCAAAAATGAAAATTAATGAAAATGATAAGATAATGTAGACGTCAATTAATTTAAACAACCATCAATCACAAAATTAATTTTCATTCACTGAACTATTTTTATAAATTCAATTGTGAAAATTTAGCTTAAAATAAGTGATGTAAAAAAGTGTCTATGTTAATATAAGCCACATCTGACCAATTACTTCTTTCTATAACATTGTTCATAGAGTCCGATAAAGCCTTTGTCAACCCAAAGACTTAACTTTTACTCATAACTCTCACCAATAATAGTTGACATCTGATAATAAGAAAATCGTCGAAGAGCATTCGAAACCAACGGCCTTCCTGGAAAGCTAAGAAAATAGATTTCATTTAAATAAAAAATGTTTCAACAATGGGAAAATGGATGACTACTGTATTTCATACTCTCTCATTAACAGGAAAGATATTTCATTTATTTTCACTATGACTATAAATAAATTTATTTTTATACATTACACAAATTTTTGGCACTGCATTTATCAAGTGATATTTAAGGACAATGCCAATAATTTGTGTAACATAGAAAAATCTTTCATTAATGCTTTATATATGAAACAAAATATTGTTCGATAATCTAAGTATAAAATTAAGATACAAAAGAAAAAAACAGATTTTATGCAGTCTCCCTTGAGGTCTCACCAACAGTTTTTGAAATAAATATGACTTTTTGAGTATTTTTAAAATTAAAATTTTTTAAAAAGTTTAAAAATCTTTTTTAATTTTGAAATAATTCAGAAACCAAAAAAATTAAGACTTGATTTTATTCATAATATTCAATTCCAAATGAAATGGACATTGAAACCGTATCATAATTATTAAAGTTATGTTTATTGAATTCTACTTATCATTAATGACGAATTTTTCCCATATTCATTGTTATTATCTTCATGAATTATTCTCCACATCTGAATTTCTAATCTTTGTAATTCAGAGAAATCTCGCACGACAATTTTCCTATCAAAAATTGACAGTCCGTTGTCTATCAAATATTGTTTCGCAGCCTCCCTGTCCAGCTGTATTATCCAACGGTTCTGAAGATCTTAATGATATTTTATATGAAAGTAAAGTGTACTGAGTCAATTAATACAAAAATTTATTAAGTTAAACCATTTGAGTGCCAAGGGGCGTCATAACGCTCCTTGATACACTAGCCGAAAGTGCCAGGATTTTAAGTGGCAAGCCAAAAATTAATTGTTTTTGTTTTTAAATTTCTATTTTCCACTAGTAAGTGTGGCATTTTTAGGTAATTATCGAAAAAATCATGTTGGCATTCGAAAGGTTAAGATTGTGTTGGTCACACTTTCGTTTTTATGTTATATTATATATTTAGAATTTTAAGAACTTTTTTTCCAATTTCACCACTGATTTTTTTTCATTGAATTTATAAATATTTTTAACCGTTTGCGGACGGTAGGCCAGCAGTGCTGGCCACAAATTTTGTTCCAGACGTTCTACAATGTATAATGGCAATGTTCTACAATGTACTGGACAAACTTTAAAAAATTCATACCACGATATCGGGCATTCGTATACTAAAAAATTATGCTAAAATATATACTACTTATTAAAATTAATTCCATCCGCATAAAAATTCATACCACGATATCGGGCATTCGTATACTTTTCCAAATTTTTAATTGATTCTGATAATTTGTCTATATTTTATTTTATATCATTTGTATAACCACAACATATTTTATCATCAAGGCACGGGTTAATACTTTTTGTCATCCTAGGTATATCTCAAGGTTGGATACTATAAAAAAGAATCATGATCACCAACTACTGTCTTCCTCGAAAAAAAGACCAGGTCTGATTTTTGAGGGAATATAAAAATTAAAATTTTTTCCAGCCATGGTGGTACCAGGGTTGCAAACCCGATGAAATTTTTGAACCGGTTCAAGTTTGAAACAAACATGTTTTTCAGGTTCGAGGCACCTAATATTCATACCACTTATAATTCACAGTTTTAAGATAAAAATCCAAAATAAGAAAATATTTAAACATTTATATATTTATAAGAAAACGCCAATCAAACATTCTTTTCACGATATATTTCGACAGATTTCCTGTCATCATCAAGTAAGATAAATTAAGTATATAAATTAAGGATTTTAAACAAATTTATATAGTTATTATATCCTACTTGATGATGACAGGAAAACTGTCGAAATATATCGCGAAAGAATGTTTGATTGGCGTTTTCTTATAATTAAATCATTGCCATGTATGTTTAACTATTTATTTATTTATAAAATTTTCATTTAACTTCACAAACAATATGGCGTTTAGTGATTTATCCGACAATTGATATCTTTGGGGAGATAATATAGTTTTTAGACTAGAAAAAAGATCTTTCTACACTGACTTCTGTGGCCGAACTGAGTATATTACTTGTGCCACGGAATAAAAATTAGACAATTTTAAACGTGATTCTTCCCAGAACTCAAGCAAATCACATTCTCTTGACAATCTTGGAAGGATTTTATAACTTTTAAATTCATTCATCAAACAAATAACAAGATCATTTTCGTTTCATACTCATGATTGCTACTTGTTAGTTCTTCTTTACTTTTTAATAGGGATTCAAGTGCATCATCTGGATCATCGAAAGATTTTTTATCGATATTCTTATTCTTAATTATGAGAACTTTTTTTCCAATTTCACCACTGATTATTTTTTCCATTGAATTTATTAAAAAGAGAGCTTGAAGACTATAAATCAGTAATATATCGATGTTTGTTGATTCTCACGAATTTTCGGGACTGCCTTTTTTTAAGTGAAAATTCAATTGAAAAAGGCAGTGCCGAAAATTCGTGAGTATCAAAAAACATCGATATATTGCTGATTTATAGTCTTCAAGCTCTCTTTTTAATAAATATAAATAGTTACCAAGATGTTGTCCTTGTTTCAGTTTTTCCACCTCCAATTTGAATTCTAACCATGCGTCGTCTAGATTTAATTTTTTTGATTGTATCTTTAAGGTCAAGTCGTAGACAAGTCGTATACTTTGATATACTCCACACAGAAATCCCCGATAGAGTTATTTAAACAAAGACTACTTTCAACCATATCTTCTATAAACCTTCTATAATCTAAAAGCCTCTTTATCATAGGATAAAGTGAAATTTCATCTCGTCGGACAATCTATCAGTGCTTTTCTTAAATTAATTTTTTTCACTAGATTGTACATAATCGGCGTCCTTAACTTGACACAAACATTCATATATTTCCCCGATAATTTGCGGTATCTGCAGGCTCGTATTTGAGTGAAACGGATATTATTAATTGTGCTGTATGTGCAATGCATCTTATATGGGTAACATTTGGATAATCCAGCAAAGAACAGGATAACAGTGATGCCCATGTACCAATTCAACAGATACACATAAATTGGAATTATTACTCAATGGTAAAGCACAAAGACCCGATGTTTCAAAAATAACTTCACTATACCATTTAACTATAGGGCTACCAAAAATGCCTGATAAAGTACGGCCGTTTTTAAACAATTGTTATATGATTCATTCATCCCGCAAGTGTCAGAACACTTATTATCAAAAGTTCTGCCTGCATAAGTAGTGTTACTTGTGGATAACGCACGATGTCATCGAATAGAAAATTTATTCACTTAAAATGAAAATTTCAAAGTTATTTATTTTCTTCAAAATATGACCCCATTGCTGAAACCAATATATCAAAATATCATTAAATCCTTAAAGCAAGGATATCAAAGACATTTACTTTCTACATTGGCCGCCACAAATAGAAATCACATGAATGAATTAAAAAATTTAAATTTGAGGGATATGTGTCTTTTATTACTCGAAGCATGGAATGAATTGTCAGAGTTTACGACACAATCCACCTTTAGTATACTATACAGCTCATGGGACGATATTCTGTTTAACCTTCCACATAATCATTTTAGTGATGCAGATGATATTCCAATGTTCAGGTTTTACCACGAAATTTTACAATGCGAAAATTTACCCGAAGATATCATTACTTGGGCAAATGGAGAAATGGAAAATAAAATCAATGAGATTGATCAAAATAACTAGACGAAATCGATGAGCAGTTGTTAGTGCTTGTTAAGTTAATAAGTTCCTATTATATTTGTGTGTTTTATGAAATTTGATGAGCCCGAAAGAGTCACCGTTAAAAATGTGGCGGGACAATCGGGGTGCGTGTTATGTATATTTACAAGTTAAATAAAAATAGAAGTAAAATTAACAATAAACAATAATAACACTTTTATTAAAAGTTAAATAAAGAACCTTAATATTCTCCTTGAACACAATTTAGTCCAACTTCGCGATTTAATAGTTTATTCCTCTCGATTCCCGTTCTTCTTGTTCATATAGTTTTCATAATTTTCTTGTATACATTTTCAATTCAATTATAATTTCAATTTTTGTTATTGATTTTTTTTTCTATAGCGATAGTTTACTATAGTAAACTATCGCTATATAGTTTTTTTTAATATTTTTTATTTCAGACAATTAAGAAAAGTAAAATGCTATTACAGTGCTGAAGAAAAAACGAGTTGAAAACATCAATAATATTATTGAATTTTTTAATATTACGATTGATTGGACTATCCCCAACAATTTTCCATTAAATAAATGTTAACTTTAAGGAAGGACTGTTCTGAAAAAATATGAAAACAATCTATAACTGTGCGAACAGTATTGTGTTATAGAATCTACAACAGTGTTAGGTTACTTAAACGGTTTATTGTCCCTACCTATTATACTATTATGTTAATGTTATCGTTATGTTGAGTCACATTTTTGTGTTGTGTTCTTATCTATTATATTAATTTCAAATAAATTAAAACGGTTTTTAGATTAAACTAATTTATAATTTTTTCTTCATAACTTAATCTTACTAAAAATCTATTTATGTAGTTTGAATTATTACAGTGTAAAAGTGTATGACTTTCTCTCGTCACAAGAGTGAATTTAAATGACTACTCAAATAACTACTTTTTCTCGATTTAAACAATTATTTCGAAATAAACAACGTTTAAAAATCAGAATGTTTTCGCATGGTTGTTCAAATCGAATTTTGACTGTATTTCGAATTATTTGATTGAAATAAATTTATTGGAAACTCTTTGATTTAAATGTCGAATTAAATGTTATAACCTAGAATAATTTTTATTTTATTTTTAGAATATTAATTAAATATTTTATATTACTCACGAGTTTTCAAACATTTTATACAATTAAAATTAATAAAAATTAATAAAATATTGATCGATAGTCTAAAAAAGGAAATCAAGATAAGAGAAATTGAAACAAGATCAATGATGAAGAGAAAAGAAAATTTTAAAGAATCGATATACCCAAAAATCCTAGGTACTCCACAAAACCAAAAATCTATCATTTAATTATATCTCATTAGTTTATTCGAAAGAAAAAACAAATGAAATAATAAGTTTTATTTTCTGAAAATATTTATTTTATAAATGTTAAATGCAATTTTGACCAATATTCGAAAATGTTATTCCTTACATATGGTCACATAATTTGGCACGACTTTAACCCCTAGAACCCATATGGTCAAGTTGATCAGCTTTCATTGTATTTAAAAAGGATAAAAAAAGAAATAAATAAACATAACTCATTTACCATGGATCCAAAATATCTGAATTCTATAGGGAATAATTGTATCATTTTTATGGTATGTCTGCCCCATTTAGGATTTGCTCTGGCCAGAGTTGTTTCCGTTGCATATCTGACATTATTATGACTCAATAAATAGTCTTTTACTTGAAACACAACTGTAGTTTCTAGAGGCCGATACCTTGGTTCAAATCGAAACGTCGAATAAATGGGCAAAGCCATTTGTTTTAAATTCTCATCTTCTAATATTCTTTTTTTGAGAACCCCAGTGAGAGTTTCAAATGCCGAATGGAGAGCTTTCATTTCTTCTGATTTCTCAAATTCATTGAACGTTGGGTGAGTTGACTGAAAAATAAATTCATAGATATAATTGAAAACCTTTTGAAAACCTGTCCAGTTTCATTGACTTGTTCCATTTTATCAACCAAATTTGCTAATGCCAGTGATAAGACAGTTATATCCAATGGCAATATCATTTAATATTGATGAAAACAAGAGACTGTAAATATTTCATTATTTTTAAGGTGTTAAAGTTCTCTATTTTTCACACTACAACAAGATTTTGCTCAGATTACATAAATAATTTAATTCATTTTTCGGTTTACTGCTTTTAAATAAAATATACTTAATATTACTGTTAATATTACTGTAATAATAATAATAATAATAATAATAATAATAATAGTAATAATAATAATAATAATAATAATAATAATAATAATAATAATAATAATAATAATAATAATAATAATAATAATAATAATAATAATAATAATAATAATAATAATAATAATAATAATAATAATAATAATAATAATAATAATAATAATAATAATAATCATAACATAATTTACCAGATCTGTCTATCTGCTCGTGATTTATTATATTAAATTAAAATTTTAACATTTAAATTACAAGTCAATGAGTGATTCGAAAATGGGTAGCTTCAATTTTACGATGGACACTAATAGTATTTCACTCTTAATGGTCGTCATTCCTTACAACAAAAGTAAGTCAGACCTCTCCATGATTATCGTGAACTTAATCAGTACATCTTATGCCACACTGAGGAAAGAGATATATGTATATAGTTGGGTTATAAAGGAAACAAGGAAATAAATGACATATTAATTTTGTAAAATTAGAATCAATGAAAGTGATTAAAGTCATGGAAGATTAGAATACTATAAATTTCATTTTATTAAAATATTGCCGAGTTAAACCTCAAAGTTTGGGAAATATATTAATATATAGAAGATAAAGTAGTCTATCCAAATTTAACTGTAGACCTAACTATTTTAACAACATTGGTACGTTTGCAAGAAAATAAATCTGATAAGCTTAAAAGAGTCTAAAATGGCTTGTGAATAATAAGACGTTTTAAACAGCTCCAGTGCCTATTAACTACCCACTAACCATAAATGTTGATCAGCACCTCCTGGTTTTTGTGATACATTAAAAAGAAACTTTTCAGTGTAAATAAGACTTTGTATCTTGGAAAGCAATCCAATCCATATTTGACTGTCCATAAGGAAGCTGTGGAATAAGTTGTGAAAGGGTGTCTAAACTATCAATCTATCAATCCGATATACGACATTCCAACACAAGTAGTTTAATAAATAATTCTCAATTAATAAAAAGAACAAAATCAAAAATTTGTATTGCATAGAATTAAGTTTTGATCTTTTGTCTAAATGAAAAAACATGAAATATCATCAAAAAAGAAGTCAGATCAAAAGTGACCAAAATAATAAAAGATTTTAGAGATAATAAGAATTCACAGCTAGGGCTTTCATTTTTGTTATTGAGAAATTGCCATTATTTTATTATTAACATCTAGCGAAACTACAACCAATAGGATGGGCTTGGTAAAACATCTAATCAAATTTATTAATTTTCATAAACTATATTCCCTTTGCATCAGTTCCTCACGTTCACACGCGTACTGAGGGGCATATGATTCCATTAGACCTATAACCATTTGTTCATATACAATTTATTAAATAATTTTACTAAAAACCATTTTATTATGAATTCTTTTATAAAGTTTTCAGACACCTGCTTTTATGTTTTAAAAAATATCAAAATTGTCCTACTAGAATGGCTCATACCTTAATAAAGAAATCAAGAAGGTTGATAAGATGAAAATTACTGATTGAGGACATTATTTCCACAATTAAAAAAGGGACACGAAATCGACATGAATCTCAATTAGGTTCCCATTGGGGTACAACGCAAACTGCACAATGACAATGATGTACTAGATATTTTGAAACACTACTAAAATAGTGATATCCGCCACCCGACATCCTTTTTGGTCTGTTTCCGATTATAACCAAATCCGGCTGGATTTGATTGATGACCGAGGTCAATTTGTCACAAACATTTGTGTCGACATACACCAATAACGAAGCTTCCAGGTTTTCTTTGATCAGACAATCCAAATATTCATAAGCCTTATATAGACAATCATTTATCCAATGGTCAATTATTTGGGTCTCCATCATCAATGGAGACGGTATAAATAATCCATTCATTGACGAGATTTTCGGTTTCAAAACCGTAATGAGAATTATTTGCTCGTTGTGCTTCTTCCTAAAGGAATCCAAATACCACCGCAATCCTCGTTCGCTGCATTCGCTGAAGTCTATAGGAATGACGATTTTTCTTGACACAAAATTTGAAGAAGAAAAACTGAAAAGTTTTCTAATCTCATTCGTATTTTCCATTTGTGAATGTGATTCGATGACGATATCATTTGAAGGTGCAGGATGTTGAAAATCAATAAAATGTGAATTGATGTTCGCAGGAATTTGATAAACATTTCACTCGCGTTCTGCACGCGATTCTTTATAACAATTACGATTTATTATTAACTTTCAATTGTAAATATTCATTTTTCTCACTATAATTTTTTTGAAATGTAATTTTCCATTAAGGCAATTTATATCTGTTGATTTTACTGTTGATTTCAATTTCAGATTAGTAACTAATCTGTTCTCTTATCATCTCGCTTCCTCTCGCTTCCTCTCGCTTCCTCTTCCCTAAAATAAAGTGTAATACACTGAAGATTAAACTATAAGTCTCCAGGGTCTTGCTAAGTATTTGTACCTAAACAATCTTCAGATCAGGACCTTGAGTATTCTGCCTACTACACATTTTTGTTGTACAATAACTACGGAAAGGTTTTGCAATTAACTTTGAATAATTAATAAAGGATTTTATTTGTTAAAAACACTGAACATGCTACTGTTATTACATTTATATATTTCAAATAAGTGTCATATGGGACCAATAACAGAGTAGAAATATGTATCAAATTACTTTGAATTTAGAAATATGAGACAAACAATACAAAATGTGATTCAAAGTTGTGAAAATTGTCAGAAGCGCAAAGTTATAACAACTCCAACGAACGATAAAAATTGTAAAATCTTGCAACGCAGTTTATTTAATATAATATATTAATTCCTGTGACCCACTGAAACAAACACAATAGGGAATGAAATATATTTTCAGCAATCATCAACCAGCATAGGAAATATGTGTCACTTCATGCTGTTAAATTGAAAAGCAAAAAATACCGTCGTAACCATTTAAAAAAATAGTTGGATATTAAAATATGGTACCCAGAAATTATACGACTGTGAAAAAGGATATGGAAAATCTAATGAAAGCTCATAATATTAAAGTAATTTATTTAAGTCCTTACTATCCTTCTGCAAACGGTAAAACTGAAAGACAATTTAAGATGCAATCCATATTTCTTTAAAATGTTATGTTCGATGTGGTATTCGAACTAACACAAAAAGGTTTGACTCCACAGTTGTTTAATAGGTTGCGCATAAATATATGGATATTGAATGAATAAATAACAATATGATCTTTACAAGTATTTATTAAACTAATTAAATTACAGATAAAACTTATTAGATAATATAACAACACTGGCTGCGCTCAAAATACAGAAAACCTGTTATTCAAACCGTCCTGAAGGTTATTACAAAGTATCAAGGCTGGCCCTAAATGCGCCAACAGTCCGATATAGGTGCTAAGGACAAAGACGAGGGTGAATCCCGTAAATTTACGCTAGTTGGTTGAATATTTATTTTGGATGTTAATTTTGTGCACTAAGTGCACTGCCTGGAATCAGAGAATTGTAATATAGCACTCCACAAAATAATTGATTGAACGATCTGAGCTTATTTATTTAATGCAGTGCACTAAGTGCACCATGTTTATTTAAGTCAACAAAAATTTTGATATATAAGTAGACTGATTTCTCAGTCAAATCACCCAAAAATACGAGCTTCTAAGAAGAGTTGCAAATTCAGAAATTAATATTGCAATATAATTTAGAGCATACCTATTTTACACATCTGAGCTCAGGAAGCTGTAAGTATTTACATACACATACACGTACAATACAAAACTATTTTTGTGATCATCAAGAGTCTGCTCGGGTTTCTGCGTCAGTAACACCTTTCAAATTTTTTTTCATAGGTAGTGAAACTAATGCATCATAAACTAAACTGAGGTTGTAGCGCAAAACAAGCAAATCAACAGCTCTAGCTCCCCATCTAGTTTATGACATATGCTTCAAAAAATATCCCATCTGTGAGTAGAGCCCGAAAAAAACACATGTTTGAACAAAACCGAAAAGGTAACTACTTTAATACAAAATTCAGTAGCATCGTTTGCAACTAAATTTAGAGTGTGTACATTGCACGGTATGTAGAATGCGCGAGAAATAATACCTATAATTTTACACTGAACTCCGTTATTCTTTCTACTCATGTTCACGTTATAATCAAAGGCATCTCTTCTTATATTTGAAAGAAACAATGTTTATCAAGCGTTGTCCTCAATATTTCAGCCATACCTGCTACCATTTAAGTTTTGTAACGGAACAAATTCCAAGAAATTTTCGCACACAGTCTACTCTTCATTGCTACTTTTCATCTTTCTCTAACATTGACAAACCGGATAATCAACGACATTTGCTCTATATAGCCTGCATCTCGAACAACATTCACTCAACTTTTTTAAAATCCATGGGCGCTAAAAAGTTCAATGTGGGCAGGTCTTTTAAATTAAAGACAAATTGAACAAAATTTAACAAAAGAATATCAAAAAATATATAAATAAAAAATTAATATAATAACTTACATTTATTATATTTAATGAAAAGTTACAAATAGAATACAAAGAAATACTTATATTAAATTCAAAAGGTAAGAATGACTCTATTGAAATTTAAAAAACTATAATATCATAATTGTGTAGTCTGTTAGTTACATTGAATTTTAAATTTGACATTCACATTTAAGCGATCCAAAGAAGTAAACATTGACATTCAATTTTGGCATTGTGACATACAAAAAGAAATACTCCAGCACACACAACTTCAATATTGAAATCTATACCTATTTTTAAACTGCTTACGAAACGAAAATGATGAAAATTTTCAAACTATTTGGGAGGATAAAAAATATTTTGCAATATTTCTGATGGCCAAATAAAAATGAAGACTAAGCAAACGACAATTTAGAAGGAACGTTTATCTGGTTTTATTAGGTTTTTAGCATCAGTTATTGTAATGTTTTGAACGTTAGTTCCTAAAAAATTGATGAGTTCTTTTTGAATATTTTTAACTAAGTAATGAACATACTTTAAACTGTCGAATGAATCAGTTTGCATGCGTCTAAGGTGATCTTTCATAACTGGATCAAAAGGGGAAATGTATTCTAGAAACTTTAAAAAATTTTCCATTATTTTTAAAATCGTATAATTTGTCTGATGTACCACGAAATGTTGTATTTCTTTGTTTATACCATCAAAATAGTGATTTCCATTTCTTTCCGTTGTAAATATGTATCTATGTCAATAGATGATTTTTCATGTGATGTTAAAAGTCGTGACAAGTTTTCCGAATCGCTACAACTACTAGTTGCCAACGCAAATGTGAACTGAGAGCTATAAAGGAGTTTGTAGCAGAAACAAAAGACTAGAAGTTGAGTAGACAAGCCAAGATCAAGATGATTCTTCGCTGTTTTGAAGCTTACGTACACAATGCTTTGCATTGCATTATCTGTTGATGACTTGATGAAATTTTTGTTTTACTTGCATTGGTCCGTTTGTAATCAAAATAATCCAATTAGAGTCTGGGATTGCAGGGTCTTAAAAATTCATGTACGGTTGATCTTCATCCTAAAAATCAATTATGGAAATTTCTCCCTCTAGTTCTTCATGGTTGATGTTGTTTCCGTTTCTTAATGGGGTCTTTGTTGGTTGACACATCAGCATAATCGCCAATAGAGGTTTCCATACTTTTACCTATACCAATCATTACTATATCATCTCTATATGATGATACTGATTCTTGCATATCTCTTTGGCTTATTGTTCCATCTCCAGTTTGGTTTTTTCTTCATAAATCGTGGCAACGCGTCTTTTTGAATTGCAGCACCTTTCTCTTGTCTCGTTTTACGTTTGTTATTTGGTGCACCAGATTTTGGTTTGACATGACTATGAGTAAGTGAATAAAGCTACTATTTAATTTTGATCTTTAAAACAATTTATTTGCAATGGATCTTTTAATTTTAATTATTTGATTGTTTGTTTTTAATTGATTGTCATCTATTATTAATTATATAATTATATACATTATGTAAGACAGTTAGCGTAATTGATTAAATTTTTTAAAAAATTTTTCATTAATATATTAATATTTTATTAGTACGAAAACACGTTTGGGATAAAGAAAACTGCAAAAGATATTAGATAGGAACGACGCAAGTGTCTAAATTATAATAAAATGACGTCATTTGCGTGAATTCAAGTGCAAGTTGCACTGTCTGTGCAATACGATTGCGGTTTTAAACTCGTCCAGGGTGGGGAACCTCCGGCCTCCCGGAGCTCCATGTGCGGCTTCCGGAGTCTTATCGAAATAATTCTTAATTTATAAAAAACCCATGAATTTTGAGGATTTACAAATAAAAATACTTGTAACTACTGAACTGTATATATACCGTACTGTACAAGTCTCCCACCGAGTACAAAGAACGAAATATAAAACTCAATCATTCACACCCATAAATACAAAACGTATGTAGACGAATAAATAAGATTATTGAGCACTCATTTGTGAAATGCTGATTTATTTGGATCAATTTTTCGATTCAGAAATAATAAACATTTTCCAGAATATTTCGTACAGTTGCATTTTTGTTTATAAACATTGTTTTAATTACTAACTGTATATAAACAAAAGATTTTAAATGAAATTAATTAATGTTAAAATACTTTTTGACTGCGGCCCCATTTGGAGGCGACAAATTTCAATGTGGCCTATGGAAATAAAAAGGTTCCTCACCGCTGAACTAGTCTGAGGTGTTGAGATTTATAATTGTTGTCGAGATTTATAATTAGTGTGGGACAGTAGATTTAGTTTACATTAGCTAACTATAAAGCTATTAAAACAAGTCTTTTGTATTATCATAAGATTATTTGTTTAAAAATTTTTATTATTTTGTTTCTAAAATTTGTTACCCCAGGTAGCTGATCAAAATGCCTATGTCAGGAGCTGGCTTTACTTTTGGGTTTTAATAACTCTGACCATTTAGTTTTTCCTTAATTGAAATTTTATAATAATTTAAAATAAAATTTTTAAAACTGATATAATTTACCATAGTTAAACAATTGTTGCTAATAAATAATTTATTACGAAAATAAACTATTGTTGTAATTTTATTGTAATTTATAATTTTTAATTATTTATTTTTATGAAAATGCAGATTAGACACATTCATTTTGGTCTGAATCTTTTGAATAAACTTTTTAGCATTGAACATATAATATTGGATATTTTGTCCTTGGACACCGGAAAATGGGCGGGATATCTTGGAACTTGCAAATTCCTTATACCACATTTTAATTAGTAAATCCAAAAATAAATAAAAGAAATGTAATTCATTGCAAACATCAACAAGAGAATGTAAGAAATGTATGTAATTTTATGTTAGAAAATATTATCAAATTTTAATGACTTTAATATTACCATGTTGTCCTTGATTATGAAGCGAGTCCAGGTCCAAGACAATAATTACAAGTAAATTATCTATCACATCTCAAGTTATAAATAAGATGGTCAAAAGTCAAATAGGTCATACAAAAGTCCAAAATAGAGTATTAAACATTTAATTTTATGATAATTAAATAAATTATGTTTTCAAGTGGGTTTCTAAAATCGCAAAGTGAAGACAATATTCCTCTGCTTCAACAAAAAACGGTGATAAAATCTCACATAGAACAACATCGGCACACTAGATCAAACTATGAAATAAAAAAATCTGAATGGATCGTTTCTGTTGACGATGAAGACGAAGATGAAGGATTCAACAGTGAAAGCTATGCTCATAATTACGTCGAAATCAGCAATGTTCAAGCTGTGATTCATGTAGTGAAATGCAGCATAGGAACTGGAGTATTGGCCTTACCATCGGCATTGAGATATTCGGGATATATCCTCGGTTCGTTTTCCATATTAATTTTGTCAATGATTAACGTATACTCAATGCACCTGCTGTTGGAAATTGTGGAAAATATTCGACTGAAAAACCAAAAAAAGATTCTAAATTTGGATTACGAAACCACAGTGAAACTCTGTTTTGAAAATGCCGATGAAAAGCTCCAGAAATACGTTTGGGTGCACCATGTGCTGTTAGGGTCATTGTCAATAGCGCAAATAGGATTTTTATCATCGTATCAAATTTTCGTGTCAGAAAATACGAAATATTTAATAGATTATTATTCCAGTGAACAGGCTTATAAAATGCCGATCTGGCAGTATCAGTTAATATACTTTTTCCTGTTAACCCCATTGTTGTTTTTTAAAACCCTTGATAAGTTATCGTATTTCTGTCAGTTGGCAAATGTCCTAATGGGAATTAGTTTGATCATTTCGTTGGTTTATTGTTATCTGGACCCCTTACCAATTGAGACTTTAAATGCCGTAGTCATTTCAGATTCGACTTTGTTGTTTTTTGGGATTGTTATTTTCTCTTTCGAGGCTATAAACATTATCAATCCGGTTGAGAATAATCTACGAGACAAAAAGAAAATGAGAGGAAAATGTGGAATTTTAAATATTGCATTCCTTTTCATTTTGCCAGTTTATATTGTGGTAGGCGTTAGCGGATATTTGAGATTCGGCGACAATATCGCCAGTTCACTTATCCTGTCAATTCCCATTAATAAATGGTACTTTATGCTTTGTAAACCGTTTTATATTCTTTCAATCCTAATAAGCTACGGCTTACAAGGATTCGTTATGCATAATATCATATGGAAGAAAATAGAATCTCGATTGAGAAGTAAGAAATTGAAAAAAATCATCGACATCCTTGTCAGAGTTGGGATAGGTGCTTTTACGACAATATTGTCAGTATCGATACCGCATTTTGATTTATTCATTTCTCTAATTGGGGCATTTTCGGGGTCCGCGATTTCCTTGATATTTCCAGCAGTTTGCAACTCAGTGATGCTTTACTCAAATAAAACTGAGAAATTTTGGAGAGCCAGGCTTGTAATTAATGGAATAATAGTCGGAATAGGTATCATAGGTTGTTGTCTAGGGACATACAGCAGTATTGTTAGTATAAATAGGGTTATTTAAAAGGGACAAAACAATTCGACAAATTCATTTTTTGATTGATTTGCACATCTTTTGTCAGATTTTCTACGTTTATATTTATTTAAACATATTTAAAAATTTGTAATTTCACTAATAAATTTACTTCTTTCTTTGATGCAATTTAAGCACCTTAAATCCCCAAATTTTATCATCGAAATTTATAACATTTTCAATTCAGTTGAAGTTAATTGAGTTACTATTAAAATTTTAACTAATATCTTAAATGACAAGAAATGCAGAGGCGTAGCTAGGAGGGGAGGGCAATTTGCCCTGGGCGCCGACATGAGGGGGCGCCAGAAGAGGATTCTTTGTTTTCGGGTTGGACTTAAAATTTTACAAAGTTTGCCTAAGAAATCAGAAAGAAACAACTGTAGTTTATTTCCTTTGTCAATACTTCTGTTTAAAACCGATTTCGATAGTAACAGTCTTGTTCATATGGTGACAGCAGAAGATGCTCGTATGCTCACTCAGATGTAATGGTATGTGATCCAGTTGTTAATGATATATGGCCTAGATTTGTGCAGGGACCGCCATAGTAATGCCATTAATTTTATAAATCTTGCTGCCTCGATGCTTGTGACTTCATGTAATAGCATTATATAAGTAAATTTGTGCCTGACTGATAACTTGAGAAGAATGGTCATAAACAATGGAAGTCTCTAGCCAGGCTAGAAATTGATATCTGGGTCAAACTGAATCTGAGTCACAAGTACCAATGTCCAATCTCTAAAAAATTGCATCTGGTATTAAAATTTTTATAATGTCGCATGCATTGAATGATCCATTTCTGGCTGGCTTGAGACTACACTACTTTGAATGCAGGTTTATAGTATGTAGTACTAACTTGATTTAATGTTTATGTGATTATCTACTTCGTTGTTGATATACCAAATAATTTTGATCAAAATAAAATAAAATAATTTCTTTTTATACAAAGAAAAGTTGGTATCATTCTAAACAAGAAACATCAAGAAATTGGTATGTTGCTGTTAATTGTGTACTACATATTTCGTTACTATAAAAGTAAATTTAATTAAAAAATTGAACATAGTAACACATCAACTAATTTATGCAGTGAAAAATACAGTGCAATAACTAATAATTTAGGCCTTACGAATAATTAATATTATTAATATATTTATTAAAAAGAGAGCTTGAAGACTATAAATCAGTAATATATCGATTTTTTTATACTCATGAATTTGCACTGAAAAGGCAGTGCCGAAAATTTGTGAGTATCAAAAAACATCGAAATATTACTGATTTATAGTTTTCAAGCTCTCTTTTTAATAAATTCAATGGAAAAAATAATCAGCGATGAAATTGGAAAAAAAGTTCTTATAATATTAATATATTAGTATTATTAAAAAAATTAAATTTACTTTTTTCCAAAATTAATTATGTCATTGCATTAAATTTTTTGTTTTCAGATCATGCCAGGAAAAAAAATTCAGTGGCGCTAAAAGTCGAAAGAGAAAAGCTGCTATCAATAATGAAGCAAAGAAGTCTAGTCACTTAATGGGAAGATTCTTTACAAAGACTAAAACTGATGATGAATCGTCAGAATCGCCAATTATTTAGATGAATCACCAGAAGAAGATGTCAGTCAACATGAAATGAACGTTCTCTTGATCAATGTAAAGATGCTCTTAATCAAATACAGAATGAAACTGTTGAACCTATCGTACAGTACGAAGATCAGGAGGTGCCAGAAAATGATAATGGTGAAAAAAATAGAAGTATTGATAGCGCTGATGAACGAAATAGCAAAGGGGATAAAGACGATGATGATGTTAACCCTCGAAATGTTATTCCTGTCGTACACCTGTTAAATGACATTGAACATTTTGAATACGACAAAATGTAATAACTAGCAATGGTGTCAGAAAATACACACACTATTACAATTTGAATATATCAGAATTTTTATTTTAAAACCCACAAAATATTTAAAATTATAAAAACGTTTAATTAAATTTAATAATTTTTTCATTATTTTGCAAATTAGTTTTCTATGTACCATTCTCAATATAACCACAAACACATCATTCTTTGCATACAAAATACTCTCTAATCCCTTATTATGCTCACTTACATTAATCAATTTTTTCAGTCGACAGTGACCAAGAATTTGAGAACGGATATGATGGGTAGTCATTCCTATGTATGTGTCAGTGCACCCATACTATTTAAATGTATACACCTAATTCCGAAATTGAACATTGTCTATAATATACATTGGTGTACACACCAGTTGAGGTGACTCACCATTTGTGTGACAATTATTACTTAACTTCATTTTTTCAATTTTTAATAATCGTTTTCAGGTAAGTTTTTGAATTTTACGTAACTTTTAAGACTTGAATTTTGATTTTATATAATTATGAGATCATTATTCAAGCTCTTAAATATTACTTTTAGTCAGAATTTATAATATAAATTATTTTTAATTAAATTTCAAGTGTTTTTTTTAGGAATTTTATGAAATTAATTGGAATTATTTCGATATAATGTAAGTCAAATATATTTGTAACTATAAACAAATAAAGTAATCACCGAAGACATATATTTTTTTAATACAAATAGGAAAGATAAAATATGCGTACATGGATAAAATAGTTTTTTAAATTTAAGCCGAATTTTGTCATTTTCTGTAATTCTATGAAAATGTTTTGTATTTTAATGAATAAATTTTACATTGTCAGATCTTCACCTTGGCAAAAAGGTAGCAGTTTCCAGAGAAATATCTGAAAATTTAAAGAAATATTAACTTCAAAAATATTTTTAAAATAGATCCTACAATGTTTTATCGTCTTTTTTTCTACAGATCAAAATAGAATTGTCCGATTCTAGATAAAAAAAATTTTCCCCCATCCTTTTTTAATATATTAAAAATAATAATAT
Source organism: Schmidtea polychroa (assembly GCA_959609185.1). Lineage (NCBI taxonomy): Eukaryota > Metazoa > Platyhelminthes > Tricladida > Dugesiidae > Schmidtea > Schmidtea polychroa. The sequence goes on along the minus strand of CAUHTR010003494.1, from coordinate 24,899 downwards.
GTTAACAATATGTTAATCAAAGTTTAATTTTGAAAAAAAACGCTATAATAGTTGGTATGTTTAATTATGTTTCTATCACTTTTTCGACTCCTATAATAAATATGTTAACTTTCGGAGCATTAAATTTTTACACATAGGTAAGTTTGTGTGTTCCTATACTATAAATTTATTGATTTTTTTTAGATTTTAGACTATGTTAACTTTCGGAATTTGGTGTAATTAAGATTCGAATACGATCTAAGTAGGATTTACAATCTACTAATAAACATAAAGTACAAATCACACGATTCTGAGACAATATTATAAAGTAGAATATACAACCGCTTACTCAGTGTCGGATGGTACTATTTTGGCGCCTGGAGCAAACTTCTTGAAAAGGCGCCTATATTGTTAAAGTCTAAATTTGATTTTTCGCCAATAAAGAGACAGTTTCAAAGCAATGTGAAAAATTTGAATTTTGTTCAATAAAAATTTAACATTATTGTAATAATATATATATATATATATATATATATATATATATATATATATATATATATATATATATATATATATATATATATATATATATATATATATATATATATAGAGGAAAAGCGCTCAAAAATGCAAATTTATCAAAATATAGATTATTATGTAGAAATACGTGTTATAATAACAGTCAGTATGATAGTTTTGTTGAGAATAATTATTCTTCAATTTGATCGAAAAGGCGCCTTTTTTTCAGTGTGATTCTGGCGCCTGGTGCGGTCGCTCCCTCGCTCCACCCATAGATCCGGCCCTGCGCTTACTCAATATCTTTGCAAATATTTTTATTGTTTCAGTGACATAATTTGGAAAGGGAATTTTGTGATATATATAAATTTGTCCTTTATAAAGAAAGCTTTTTCTTGGCTGTATAAGTATATCTTTGAGAAAATTTCGCTTACATGATTTAAGTAAGTGAGAAAATGACTGAAATAAAGAAAATTAAACAGACAAATTGTTTCGACAAAGCCCAGATAAACATCCGCCGATGATTCAAGTGAAAAAATTGCAAATTTTCCCGCATAAAAAATATTTCATAAATTGTCTCGGGACAATTTGAACTTTATCCGTTGTTATATTAATGTCGGATGGAAATTACAAGTTGAGAAATTTACTGTTCAAGTGCAAATCCACACAATATCACCCGTAGAATTGAAAAAAGAATAATTAAATTAAATTAATAAATTACTCCATGTCGTATACTTTCATATTTTATTGTTAAAAACTATTTTTACTTTACCCGTTAACTTTTTAAAAGAAAAAAAAACTTTAGACAAGTGCTCCTTTAAGTTCGTAAATTTTCAATTAAAACCTATTAGCAATAAATTGTGGAATAGTTCGAAAAGAAAAGTCAGTTACTGGTAAGTGGAAGGTAATTACCAGTATATCCCATTATCAATGGGCCATGAAATTATTTGTCCTTCTGTCTTGAATATTTCCTACCAGGTGTAAAACGAAGCGTAGAAAGAGTACAAACAAATATTTGACAAATGAAATTTTTAAAAAAGAAAATTTGTGCCATAAACCTTTTAATAAATGGGATTAAATTAAAAAAAAATCAACTCCAACAAAAAAAAAGTTGGACTTTCATTGGAAATATAATTCCGGTAATACGTTGGTGACATTTGTCGTAAATCCTATCAAGTTTTTGAAAAATCTCATTGAAACGGAATTAAAATGTAGTTGAAAGTTAAATAAATACCCAACAGCCTGATCTTTTACGAAGGAATTATCTGCAAGTAGTTTGTTACAAGTCATATTTGTCATTTGTTTTCAATTCAATTGAGAAATAATTGGGGAAATTAAAAAAATCAGTGCAAAAATACTGCAAATAAAACCGTTTGGAATTTAGGAAATTTAATTACAATGGATTTAAAAATTACTTTTGTTCAATTATTAATTTAAACAAAATTTGTCATTTTAATTGAACACATATATTTTTGACTTCATCTTTATGATATCTTTGTCATATATATATATATATATATATATATATATATATATATATATATATATATATGAAATAGAGAATGAATGTTTCTTTCAAATTTCAATTAAAGCTGCTTCATGGATGTCAGGAAGTAATTAAATTTAATATTAATTAATTTTATATTAAGAAGTATACGTAAATATTTATTGGCAATGATCACATATATACTTCTTAATATAATAATGTAATATAAAATTAATTAATATTTAACTTAATTAAATTTACTTCATTACAATTGAAAAATAATTTTGACAATAACTTTTTCCTACATTTCATTTTTCGAATTTTTTTGAATTTGAATTTTTATTTGTCCAATAAAACAAGTAAATTTTCATATTTATTTTTAACTGATGTCTGGTTTAAATAATTAACATCACTATTTCCCCCTAAATTTAGACAACCCCTTACTTCATGACGTCACGACAAAATTACATAAATCACTAACAGTAGTGAGTGTATAATCCGTATGGACCCAGGGAACTCAATTCCCTCACAGGGATTAGGGTCTTTCACCCTGAGGCCCATATGGATTATATACTCACTACTTGGGTTCTTGGAAAATTCTTGGAAAACTACTCTACAAAAAATTATTTTTAAAACTAATAAAAATTTAAAGTATAAAAAAACCACAGCCTAGATAGCACAATGGGAATCTATTCAATAAACATTAAAAAATTTTAATATTTCTGTTTTAATATAACAACTATTTTATAAATTTTTTTACTATTATAAAATAAATAGTGTGTGTATTTTGTGTGTATTAGTATTTTTTTAAATTAACTTACTAAATAAATATGAAAAATAATTTATTGAACCGGGTGTGATGGCAATCCGGGAAGCATTGGCCTCAAGTTCTTCCAAACCTCCTGGGATCGATCCCTGAATTGTTTGAATTTCTTTCGGACCTCTTTCGAACCTCCTTCAAATCTTTCGGTATTTCTGTAGTGCGCTTAAATCACCGCTGAAATCACCTATATTAAAATAATTTCAATACACGAAAGAGGTTAAAATTAAAAAAGATGATCATGTCATAAAAAAAAACAAAATACCTTGTCCTCTCAGAGAAGTTTTACTGTTTATTATTTTTTATATTTTTAATTATAAAAATGAATAAACGTCCACAATATTATTGTGAATCTTGTAATAAAGCCTTTCAAAAGATCACAAAGCAAAACATGAAAAAACTTAAGTTCATCAAATAAAAAGTGGCGGGATTTACTATAAGTAAGTTCTAAACTTCCAGATTTTCCATGGGCTTAAATATAAAGGAGAACATCATTTTCCAAAATATAATTATTTGGGTCAAATGCGCTCAAAAGTGTGTTTTAAAAAGGACATGCTAGAGCAGTGTTGTACAAACTGTGTGCCGTGGTGGATGCCCAGGTGTGCTGTGAAACTTTTTAAAAAAGTCAAAAAAACCCTGTTTTTCCAAACAACTTAATAAAAGGAAATTGAATTATGGATATTTTAACAGTTATTTCAAATTTAAATGTTAATCAGTCAATTAAGTGCGAAATTTATTTGTTTACAATCATATTTATATTTCTTACTAGAAATATTGACTATCTAAAATACGTAAGCAGCTTAATTATGTTTATTTAGATTCTAAATCTCATTAACTATGTTTTATGAATTTTTCATTCACTAATTTTTCTAAATTTAAAATTTTTTACATTAAATTTATTTCAAGTAAATAAGTTTTTCATTTCTTATTAAAAGATTAGTAAAAGTGCAATTAAAAATTGCAAATAAAGCAAAAAAAAATTAGGTGTGCCACGAAAATTTTTAATTCAGCCAAGTGTGCCGTTGCTCAAAAAAGTTTGGACAACACTGTGCTAGAGTTTGCTAAATTCATAATAAAATGATGTTTTTAAAAATATCTCTTAAAATATGAAAAAAAAAATTGAAAAATCAAATGAATCTTTTAAAATTATTAAAAGAAAAGAAAAATATAATTTTTTTGGTATGGGTTAAAAATGTGAAAGTATAGAAAATAAATTAAGAGAAAAAAAGTATAAAGAGTATCGTTTATTAGGAATAATAAATTTGTCAAGAAAAGTTTGAATGAAATGTAATATTGAAAAAACAATAAGCTAATTTAGGATTAGATTAAAGAGGGATTACTATATTTATAGTTCAGAGTATATAGCATGTGAACAAAAATATGATAGGGAAATTCATCATCCTAGATATTACCCATGTGACAATATGGGTTATATACTCACTACTACTAATTAATTAATTATTATAATTTTTTTCTTTATTTTTTTATGTAATTTTCATTAAAAAAAATTTAAAAAGCGTTTTTAATTTCTTAATTGCAACTATATTCTCACTTTAAATGTTAAATAAATATCAAACAAATTCATTACAATCGAAAAAACTTTAATTTTATTGTTCACAAATGTTAATATATATAGAAAGAATAGTGTTGTAATATAGTTTTAATTATATATAGATAAATAAAATAAGAATGATCGTGAAACTTTTGTGACCTCTTCCACTTATTACAAAGTGCTTCATTTCAGTATCCTTTCCCTAGATTGCGAGAGGTGACCAAACCGAGGCTACCACTTTTTTTAAACGATTTATTGAAGTTATTGAAATGACAGCAAAGTAAATGTTATAATATAATATAATATAAATTTTATAATATAACTTAATATAATTATTTTATTTAAATAGTCTCTCTCTATATATATTTATTAAAAAGAATGTTTGAAGACTATAAATCAGTAATATATCGATGTTTGTTGATACTCACGAATTTTCGGCACTGCCTTTTTTAACTGATTTTTTTATATTATACATATGTGCGTGTATGTCACAGTATAAATCAACGCCTGAATATAATACCATTTGAAAAAAATAATAACCTGTGTTTATTCTATATACACCCGTATTTTGCTTTACAATTTCATATTGTATGACGAATCAGAAAAATTGATATTGCTATAAATTATTTTTTGAATCAGGATTTAGTGATAACCATTGTCATATATAATTTATAGCAAAATATAACTTTTTTACTGAACGCATATTAAAAGGATATAATCTTTCAAGTTATAAGGTTGTGTTTGACTAACAAACCATCTTTCAAGTTTTTACTTTTTATTAAAATCTTTGTTCACTATATTGCATAATATTTTTTAAACAAACGAAATTTATTATGGTTGACTGCAAAAATATAACAACGATTAAATTGTAATATATTCTAAGTTAATAATTAAAATAAATTTGTTAATTATCTTAAAATATTTTGTTCTATTTTTCCGTGTCAACTTTTAATATTGCTCGATGAATTGCAATAATTAATAATTTTGCCCTCCCCCAGCTGAAATCCTGGCTACGTCCCAGGTAGGCATGTAAATAATCCAGCCGGCCTCAGTGTTTATAAATATTACGATTCAAATAGGAAATTGTTCTACAAAATATCACGTTTCTATGGTAACTTCCCATAACAATAAATGGGAAATCCGATTTTAGTTCTAAACCGAAACATATTATAATATATTGATGGACCCTGAAGTATTTATTGAATGATTTTAATAATAAACAATGGTGATAATCAAAGGCTCATTGGTGGGGAAGTCACCTGGTGTGGTAGCTCTCGATACATATTGCCCTCCTCGCCAAAAAATATAAATAAATAATGAATTTTAAAATTCGCAGTTTTAAATTTCATAGACGGTTTTATAAGTCTTTGGTCTTGGAGAGAGATCACGTCAGAAGTTTAAAATGCTTATAATCTTTAAGAAATACAATCTTAGTAAAGACTAAGCCCCCGATGTAATTCGTCAGTACGGACCCTCTTTGCAATTACAAACTGATATATCTTTTTAAAAAACATTTGTTTTAGTTATCCTATTTATTACTTATATGATATTATATGATACATATAAACTTTAATTATCACAAACTTAGATTTTTAAAATTATTTAATCATATAAAAATGCCAAATATGATTATATCGCGGGCCCGATGATTTGCATTGCCTGCATCGCCCTCTTATTAGTGATGGATATGTTATACATTTATATCCGCGCTGTTAAAAAACGCGTGCAAACAATACCGCGACCTTGAAAATCGCGACTTGTGAACAGAAAGATTACATAACAACAAAATACATACAACTAAAATACGAACAATCTCAATCATAGTGATTTAACTATTTTAATATATTATAATTAATAGTTTTCCTTAAATAATGGTAGGTTTTATTTTGTTTCATGTTATAGTAATTCTTTTTGATGATGTTTTATACAGTTTGGGGAGAAAAATAATTAGTAAATCGGAAAGGTTAAGAAAGACAATTTTAAACTAAAAAGTTAGGAATTGAAAAGGTAAAAAAATAGGAAAAATGAAAATGAAAATGAAAGAATAAAAATAATTCATTTAATACATCACTATGACGCGCGGTTATAATCGACGCTATTATTAATAGCTCGCGGTTATGATGATCGCGGTTTTGAGTGCGCGTTTTTAACGGCGCGGTATAGAGCACGCGATTATTAAAGTAAACCGATGGATATATATGGATATATCTCTCATATTTGCAAATTAAATTAAATAATTTTTTACTATAACAATGGAAAAAAGTTAATTTTATGTGTTGATAAAATATTGATTTTAATGGAAATCTTTTGGAAAAGGAATCTGATTCGAAAAAATCAGTTGTTATTTATTGGTATAATGAATTTAAACATAGACGTACGAGCATTACGGACGTACTGTATATTCGTGAGTTAGCCAAGATTGCAAACATTTTAACTGAACGTGTTTTTAACATCACTCATGAAGACTTGTATATGAAAAGGTTGATTGCAAAGTGGTTGCTATGTTCATTAACAGATTATCAAATGATTAATTATAACAGATTTAGGAGCATTGATTAAAGCGTTTTTAACGGGATTCCATGAACATTTACAACAATGCATTACTGCTGTTTTCTGAAATACACATGGGTTATAAAGGTAGAACAATCCCCGGTGAATACTATTTAGCAATATTGGATTTTTTAAAAAATGAACTCAAAGCAAAACGATCACATTGGACGAAGTAAAAGTAATTTCTCATCACAGAAATGCATCAACACACAAAGGTGCAATTGAAACAGCCGAAATAATGGAATTACATTACAAATTGGTTCTCCATCCTCTATATTCACCAGATTTGGCTCTGTGTGACTTTCTTATTTCTAGACTTGAAGAGATGGCTTACAGGTAGGAGATTTCAGTCAAATGGGAAACTGATGCATGTTAAACGATAGTATTAAAAGACTTGAAAGGAATACTACAACCGATATTATTATACGATCTGTCAGTTTTATTTGGAAATTTATTTTATGCAATCTAATATTAGACTTTTGGAATTTTTATTTTTTAATTTTTATAGCTATCCGAAAACAAGTTTGAGAAGCACTGTTCTTGGTCGACTACAAATGGAAATGAAGTGAGGATTTTCTCACCTGAAAGATTAAAATTGAAATTTTGATGGAAGCAAAAAAATTAATGAAAAATTAATGAAAATTTAGAATCCTTTACTAAAAGGTATATTGCCCTACTAATGGAATGTACACAACATTTACAAATGTAGAAATGATTTTAAATATTTTTTTAATATAATTTTTATGGGCTCAGATAAATGTTTTTATTCCTAATTTCCCAAATTTGTTTTATTTTCATTTCTTTTTTTAGACCATTGATGAATGTTTTGCTTTATATTGAATAAGTGCTTTGAAAAAATAAATGAAAATAATAGAACTTGCAGAACGATTTTGTTTAAATAAATCAGAAAAAATGTATTTATAATGACAAATGCATGTCCAGTGAATTATATACAGATAAGTGAAATTTCGTACCATTTGAAACGTTCAGAAAATTATTAGTTAAGTGAGAAAGACCTTAAGTGGCAGGGTCTTCATTCGGTTCGGAAATCATGTCAATGATAGACCAAATGTGATTTTTTTTGGTAGTTTTCTGATTGGAGTTCGGTTTCTCGTATTCTCGAGTAAAAGGTTCTGATAATTCGGAATCTGAAGTGGAATCGGGATTGTCTGATTTTCCATTTACAATCCAACCGATTTTGTTTTCTTTTTTCAATCTTCTACGGGCATTGGCAAACCAAGTGCTTACTTGGGTTAAACTCATTTGTGTGAGAATTGCCAACAGAATTTTTTCACCTTTTGAAGGATAAGGATTATCTTTGTGTTCTTGTAGCCAGGCTTTGAGAGTACTGGAGTTTTCTCGGGTAGCATTTTTTTTTACTTGAATCTGATTAACATCGGCATGACTAAAATATAAATATAAAGAGTTGAGATAAAAGTCTGGTTAATAACTTTATTGTATGAAGATGGGCCAGTGTAATTGGGTTAAGGTTGTTTGCTAAAGCTGCTTGGTGAAATTGTCTCCAATTTTCCAGAACATCCTAATAAAATTGTAAATTCTGAAATAAATTCGAAAATCCTACTTGGCTTCGAATATCCATGTTTGGGTCATTCATTGCTAAAAATCCTGTCACCTTATTGGCAAGAATAATATGTTCCGGTGGAATTCCTCCATATCGGGAACAATTGTAGTACGTGGAAAACATATTGCGATCTCGTAATTCTTCTCCATGGTTCTTAAAACAGTTCATTAAATTACTATTCTGCTTTACAAATAAAACATTGTATTTATATCCAGTAGCTTGGGTCTGAACGCAGTCTAATAATTTGAACGGCAAGCACATTTTTGGGTCGAAACAACAATTCGGTTTTTCCATTGCAATTTACTTTTTTTCAAATATCAAAAAATTGTTTTTCTGAAAATTCAGCGTGAAATTTTTCGTTATTTAATCATATTTTCACCTTCACCGTCTATTTAAGTCATCCATAAAAAAAATTTCCGGTTGCCAGGATTTTTGAGGTGTATTTTATTTTAACCAATCAAAACGCTTCATTTGTGATTGGAATGTATGCGGAAAATGTCATGTAAAAATTTAGCGAAAAATCTAACCAACAGTAACAGCAATTTTATTTGAGCAATAAAATGTTAAATACATAATGAAATTTTATGTTACCGTATTTCCAGTGAAAAAAATAATTTATTTGAGAACTGATTTGTTTAAATGGTATTATTAATAAATAAATTTATTCAAATATTAAAAGAATTTGATTTTATATTTACGCGAGTATAAAATTGAAAGTTCACTGAAAATTCCCCTAACTGACAAGAATTAGTAGGAAATAAATATTAATTAATTAATTTTAATTTAATTAAAATCTCGAATTAAAAAAAATATAACAAATATTCTTTGAGATTAACTGTTGTTGTATACGCTAAATTCACCAATGGGGAGGGCTAGGTTATTTTTAAATGCGCGCTGGCAAAATGTTTTTGATGTTTGGTTTTATTAACTGTAGAATCTAATTTCTGGAACATCGGGGTTCAGATTTTTTTTGAATACATCTTCCAAAATTTTATACTCATTTACTGAACGAATATTTTGTCACAACCAACAAATTTAATATATTAGCTACTGTCCCTTTTGTATTTATGGTATTCATAAAATCAATTTGAAACTATTAATTTCAATAATAATCGATAATATTATTCAAACAAAATCTTCAGAGGAAAATCTTTCAAGATAATAATGCATAAATAAGGATTTCAACAAACCGCATCAAACAACAAAATACATTCACAGAATCTTTAATTAATTTGTTATTTATTTAATTGTTAAAAATATTAATTAATTAATTAAATTACATTCTCTCATAATATAAGAAAGTTTTACTTAAAGAGAACAAAATTATTACTTTTTATAATTAATATTCCTAACAGCATCTATATAAAAAAAGATCTGAAGGTCTGCTAACCCTTTGTATAACACCCCTGATAGATGAAATTTTTTAATTTTTTAATGTACAATTAAAACAATTGCTTTTAAAAATATATTATTTCAAATAATTTATTTGATGCCCATCGGGTGGAAAGACCAAGTAACTCTCCCCTCTCGTTTAATAATAATTGCCATCGAATATCGTTTAACTATGTATAATATTAAAAAATAAATCTTGTTTTAATTCGATTTTTTACTAATTTGTGGCAAAATTTTTGTATGTTAAATTAATTTTATAGAATGAAAAATCTTTTTTTTAAATAGGACAAGACAAAAAGAATAAAAAACACTATGCGAGTTGTGGGTTGATTGCAGGAGAGATAAAATAGATATTTTGCTTCGTGAATTGATAGAGTCATATTATGTACGTTTTCCCAATGTTTGTGGGAAATACTAGTTTTGTTTTTGAGGTGTTTATTAAATTCAATGAGGAAAGCCCTGTACGTTTTTATTGAGTTACGCCGTAAGCAAGGAGAATTAGTACGAGGCAATGGTTATCTGTCAGGTGATAAACCATTTAAGTTTTTAATAGCTATTGTCAAATATAGTAAACTTTAATATATTATGAGTTTGCCACTGTGAGGGGTTCACATGGAAAATATTTCGGAAAACTGTGCATTTTAAAGTTTTCTGATGTTTTCTGTATGTTGAATATATATTTCTTTGTAAATTTATGTCATTTGTTAGGTTATATTTTATTAGTAGAATATTAGTGGTATTTTAGTAGAGATGAGTCTTGAACTTAGAATTAAACCAAATGGACCCAGAAAGAAAAGAAAATAAGGATGAATATTTTTTCTTTAGCAGGGAATTGTCAAATTAAGAAGTAATGCCATGTATTATGTTGCTTCCTTGTAAAAGTGCGTATTCCCATTCCAAATGAGAAATGGATTATTTACGACAATCTAAGATGATCAAGATCAAAATGAAATTCAAGTTAAAAACTATTTTTAAAAATTAGAATTAATTGGCAAAGAAAGTGATTGAGATACTAAAGGTGTACTCACTATGAATTTTTTAAAAGTTTCGTTGACAATCATCGTTGGTCATAAGTGTTCAAAAATTAAAACTAAACCCGGTTGCAGTCTGATAAACGTCCTTATTTAGGAAAAAAGGTAAAATTGACTGTGCAAAAATAAAGGTTTAAATAATAATGTTTATAAAAATCTCCATATCCCCCAAACATGGCTTCGAACAAGATTTAAAACAACAAATATTTAATACCGTTAAACAGTAATGTGAATAGACTTGTCATACACCAGTTACCATATATTTATATTCAAGGATCTTTGGTGCATTCTATCAAGAACGCGTTCATAAAATTACTAAATTATATAAACATGGTGTAGAATGAATGTGAACCTTTACTCAATATTTAATATTTCATATTACTAAAAGGTTACTTTCCAAACCCCTTTACTCAATATTAGATTTGCCCATTCAAATTTTACAGTAAAATCAAAACCCTTTGGAAATGAATAAGTTGATTCAAACTTTTCAAATTAATTCACTTTTAAAATTCAATAAAATCAGCTCGAAAATAATTTTTAATTAATTTAAAATAACTTATAAAAATTACGAAATATTAAATTTATTTAGATTAATTAATTTTGCTATTTATCTAAATTTAACGCAAACAATATAAATTACTTTCGAAGGCATTCTGTCCATTAACTGAAAAAAATCCAGATAATTTGTTCAAAACGAAAAATATATTATTTAACTTATAATATAGAAATACAAACTTTTGAAAGTGTGGTCAAAGTTCTACAAATGTATTTGTGTTATCAGTAAAAGACAAAATCTCTACTAAAAATAATCAGTGACACAATTTCAATTAAGTAAAATGAGATCAAGTTTGTTAGATCTTGGAGGAAAATGATTTACTTAATTTAATTTTGATAAATGATTTAATATTATTATTATTATTATTATTATTATTATTATTATTATTATTATTATTATTATTATTATTATTATTATTATTGTAAGGAGAATATTTATTTAATTATTGATTAAATTTAATTTGTATATTTATTAAAGATAATGTGTGATGAATTAATAAATAAGAATTGCTCAAAATATTTGTAATTTTATTTAAATAATATATATATATATATATATATATATATATATATATATATATATATATATATATATATATATATATATTGTTTGGATCGAAATCAAAATGAATCGTTCAAATTCTAACAATAATAATAATAATAATAATAATAATAATAATAATAATATTCTTCTTCTTCTTCTTCTTCTTCTTCTTCTTCTTATTATTATTATTATTATTATTATTATTATTATTATTATTATTATTATTATTATTATTATTATTATTATTATTATTATTATTATTAATATTATTATTATTAATATTATTATTATTATTAAAGTATTGAATTGTTGAATAAAATATCATTTTAATTTTGCTTGAATTGTGTATGAAAATGACAGACTGAAAATGCTTACAATGTTGATAAAATGACAATAATTATTCCATTTTAATATAATTACAGAATAATTGATTTTATAAAAATGTTAATTTAATACGTCATTCCGGGTTTTAATCTATTAAAAATTATGATTTTATTAATTATGTTTTTTTGCTGATATGAATAATAATTAAAAATATTGTCGACATTGATTAAATTCATCACTTAACAGATTTTTCAGTATTTTTGTTAAAAATCAACTTGCAATAATTTGATTTTGGCGTTTAAATAAAATTTTATTTCTGCATTTTAGCTGAGTTTCTATAAATAATTACAAGATAACAACTGAACTAAAACACAATTAATTTTTAATTAAAATTTTTTAAGTTTATTTTTAAATATTAATTTGAGTTTAATATTAAATATTAAAACAAATATAATACATTTCATAATATTCTTCCATCCTACGATCGAAATCGCAGTGGAGTTTGTCAGTTTGGCATTCTAATTATTGGTTTTTCTTTAGTTTTATTTGTAGAGGATGCCGGCTTAAAATAGTGCGTTGATAGATTGTCGATTCTTCCATTGCTAAACCTTATTCTAGCAATGAATGGAGACAATGTTTGAACTAGTATTACTATATCAACTAGTAGGTCGTTTTTGTTTCTAATAAAGGGCTTGAGGAAAATTATTTTTCCTGATAATTTCCGTCCCGAGTACTGATGATTTTTGAAATTTATAAAGACGATCATATAGGGTTGTGGTAATAGTTTTTGACAAAAATAGAACGTATAGAGCAGGAGTGGGCACGCATGAGGTCCTCGAGAGCTAAATACACAGTTTTTTGTATGCAGCAATGAAACATTCCAGTTATTCTTGGATGACTAAGTCTACAGTTATATTGTTTTTAGAGATTAACTATCACTTTGAGCCTTACTCAATATTAAGGTGTATTGAGAACAGTTTGGAATCAAATTAGCATAATATGCAAAGAATTCAATAAGTCTATCAAATTGTTTGATTATTTCTGGAATTGGAGATTTAAACGGGAGGGATCGGGTCGTAAAGTTTTTTTCTCAATTAAGAAGCCAAGGAAAGGTATTTTGTTGGTATTTTATTCAATGAAATTTAACTTCATTTTTAAATATTAATTTGAATTTAATATTAATATTAAAACAAATATAATAAATTTCATAACAATAATAAAAAAGACAATTATATGAATATTTAATAAAACCAAATTGTTTTTTTATTATTTATTTTTTTTGTAAATAATTATTTACTAGTAATATTTTTCATAATGAAATTGGAAATAAAACTAGAAAATCAAATTAGTATATATCGAAATTGAAAATAAATAATTTTTCAAAGTAAGGGTGTTTGAAGAAATATATATGAGAACGGTATATATATATATATATATATATATATATTTATATGAGAACGGTAATGTAATATTCGGACGATAATTTAGTCCCCTATCATAAGGAAATGTTTGTAGTTGATTTGATTAGTATTGTTAGTGCCAATCAGGAAATAAAACTGACACCCGGAAATGTTAGGTTATGTAGAAATTATTCCATAAAAGACCAGGGCGAAAGCGATTAATGGAGTATTTATAGAGCGCAATGGGATATATAAATACCTGATACCAGACTTTGCGACTATAGCAGTTATTCACCAGTGATGCTGGATAAACAATGTAACGGTTTTTTTTTCAGATGAGATAATTGACTCTACAACAATAATTGTCAAGTTTTGATATTGTTTATTACGCGTAACGATCTTTCGGTACAAAAATTGTAACAAATTCTTTGCTGATTTTCCAGTAGACAAAGAGACGTGGTTACTGAATTAGTCCGTGTCAATAGGTAGTGATGTTTTATTTTGCCCAGAAATAAAATTTTAGGGGAAATGTAATTATTAAGTATGAATTTATATAAATAAATAAATACTAAATATAGCAATATAGCAATATTAAATATTGAATATTCTTCTGAAATAATAGCAATAAAATAATATTAACTAAGAAAAAACAGTTTTAAATAATTTTGATTCCTCGAGTTTTTAGGAATCAAATACTAGTAACGAAATATTTAAATCATAATAATAATAGTAATAATAATAATAATAATAATAATAGTAATAATAATAATAATAATAATAATAATAATAATAATAATAATAATAATAATAATAATAATAATAATAATAATAATAATAATAATAATAATAATAATAATATCAGAACTTTCGATTTTCACATCTTATTTCTTTTCAATTGACTATAGATTAAAAAATTGACTATAAATCAGTAAAAATATCGATGTTTTTTTGATATACACGAATTTTCGGCACAGCCTTTTCAAGTTATTTTGATCAAAGTCACTTGAAAAAGAAAAAAAAACATCGATATCTTTATTGATTCATAGTCAATTTTTTAATAAATATAATAATAATAATAATAATAATAATAATAATAATAATAATAATAATAATAATAATAATAATAATAATAATAATAATAATAATAATAATAATAATAAAACAATAAAGTGATAATTTAAGCCTTTTGCTACAAATAATGTATTTAATGAAAAAATTTTCGACTATAAGATAGATTGACAAGGACTATCTTATAGTCGAAAATATTTTCATTAAATACATTATTTGCAGCAAAAGGCTTATATTATCACTTAATTGTTTTAAATAATAAATGCTGCTACCAAGAAATCATCACTTAATAATAATAATTATAATATTAATAATAATGAGGAGGATGAAAACAATATATAAAACAAAACTGCTTAGTATATAATATATTCTATATACTAATAATTATTTCCAATGATGCCTTCTTTGATACCATTTATTCTCTATATACCGCAAGTATTGTCAATTATCGTAATAACTGAACATGATGAGTTACAGATAATCCACATTTTACCTTTTCGTGTTGTTTCCATCAGAACCCAGAATACAGAGTGGTTTTATCGTCCTTCACCTGTTGAGCAATCAACGTTGGTGATATGTCGCACGAGTAAATAATCGCGAAAAGTGCGCGTGCTCCCACACACTGTCATCGTCGGATATTCAAATGGTTCACGGACTACCGATAAAAAGTCTATGTCCGATTTCCACTTTGGTCCATTCGTCTTATACTTTGCCAATTCTCACCATATAGGTTGTCAGGTAATCTGCTACTCCCCTTACGAAATAACACAGAGGAAATCTTTGGTAATGTTGAATAAATAAGAACTATATAAAACCACACAGTTTATTTTAATACATATATAACATTCGTTAAAGGTTGAGCGCGCGAGCCGCAGTTGCACTAGTTAGCTCCCGACTAGCGTGTTTCCCACTTTGGGTGTCCTTGTGTCCTCGTCGACTGGCTCGTTTGGGTTTCCCTGGTTTGGTATACCACTTATTCTGCATAGGGCGCGTTGTAATAATGCGCCTAAGTTCCTGCTTTCCCGCCGGTCGTCTTGCGCTCTTTGCTTTTTAAACCGGAGTTTTAGAGGTCTAATCTCCAGCTGATCCTGGCCGACCTGGATCTATAGGGTTTATATTTGCTAGAGTTGACGTTTCATGGTATCCGCACTGAATCACGTCCCTTCCAACTTCCTAACTTGTTCTTGGGGCATGTCCAATCGATTCCGGCACACCTCCACTTGCTTTAGTGCGACTTCCAAGTCTGCCCGCATGCCCTTTAGTAAATTGATCACTGAATACAAATGCACATAAGATCGAACAAATATTAATTTAGATTAATTAAGTATTTGAAGTAGATGTTGGGTGGCCAGGATATTAAGTTTCGTGGACCCAAGAAAAGTACATTGTCATTACCCTTTTTTCCAGTCGGACCTAATGAATTTTATTAAAGAAAATTAAGCAAAGGACAACTAAACTAATAACACGTATATTATCAACCAAGCTAATTCACAGAAACCAGATACTTCAAGTTATGTTTGTCTATATTTCCCCGATCCACGGGGTCGTCCACACTTCCAAGGGGGATTTTCATTAAGTACATATTTTATTATACAATCTATAAAACATTTATTAATAAATCAAAGTATATTTATTTTACCTCTATCATGAGAAATTTTTCACAAATAAAATAAGTTTTTTATTAATATTCTTTTTTTAATATTCTTCTTCTTTTTCTTTTTCTTCTTCTTATTATTATTAATATTACTAAATGATAATTTAAGCCTTTTGCTGTGAATAATATATTTAATACAAATGAAAATATTTTCGACTATAAGATAGCCCTTGTCAATATCCTGGAATTTAGTTTCTTCTATTTTCAAATACCAGGAAATTGACAAGGGCTATCTTATAGTCGAAAATATTTCATTTGTATTAAATATATTATTCGCAGCAAAAGGCTTAAATTATCACTTAATTGTTTAAAATTTAATTAATGCTGCTACCAAGAAATCATCACGTTATACATAATATAACTAATATGAATAATGTAGAAAATTAAAATCTCTTTAAGATTACAATTTTAGTTTATCAAATTTTGCGTTAATCATACTTCAAAATGTAAGACAAACCTTTCAACGACGCTTTCGTCATGAATAAATTATTCGATTAAAATGTCATCTACCATAAAGTTGTAGAGAAAATTATTCTCCATAGAATGTTATTTAAGCAAAATTAAAAATGTCAATATTAAAATAGTTTTCATTGTTTTAAAAATAAGTTCTAATATGGTATTGTACTAATTTCTTTGTAAAAAGGACTTTGAAAATTTTTTGATGATTATTCATATTTCTTTGTTCTCCAAAAAGTATGAATCATGATGTATTTATTCTAGGGGTATGTCTTTTTTCCCTCGGGCTCACATCGCACTACTAACCTTCAATATTCAAACATCTGGCAAAAACATTTGCTGAACGACAACAACAGGTATCATATATAGTAAAAGTGTTGATAGGAAAGATGTATTATAAATATAGCTGTTTTCAAGTATATCCAGTGCTTTTCTCTTTTCAAGTTTTGTTAGTAAACCTTGTTACTTAGTAACTTTGTAACCATTATATCAGTTAATGACACCAATGATCATAATCTATGTCGAGATATTTTCACCAATATGATCTGAAAAAAAAACAACTTAACTGAAATAAATATTAATTTTTTAAAAGGTTTGATATTTGTTAATTAAAAGAAAGCTTTGCATCATTATGGAATTTACTGCACTGTCAGAATATGTTGTCACAAAGTGGAGACTTTTCGTGTGCATTGATATCAGATAATAGTAACACGTTTCAAAAGTCCCCTTTCTAGGGTGATGAAAAGTACTAGTCGATTTAAACAAAATGCTGTCTAAATCCAAATTACAAACATATAATAAAAGTTACATTTTAAATAACCGTTTGAAAAGGCTTATTTTATTTTATTTTAAACAATCAGGATTAAAGTAAGTGTACACCAGTGGTGTATTGGCAAAAAAAGAAGTAGTGAAACGCATGGTGAGAGCAAAAAATAGTCTGCGACTTTCCACAAGCAGCTTCCCGAAAGCTTTTCGGAGATAATTTTATTTTAAGCAAACTATTGTTTTCCTTGTAAGTTTTTAATTTTTTTTATTCTTACAATACAAAATATTAACAAACACAAAAATAAGAAATTCGAAAAAAGATAAAAATAAGAATCTTAAAGATATTATTATTTTTATGTAGTACACTTGTAGTGTACTACAAAAACTCTTAAATAGGATCACACACAATTTCATCATTTGTCCCTGCTCTTTTTGTTTGCTGGTCAGTAGCAAATCGATGAGAACGCAACCAGGTTTTTACGTATAAAATTGGATTTCAAAACTCCAAGGGTGGTCCATGAAGTTTTATAAACAATAAATTTGCAACATGATCAATTAAAATGCATGATCTTCTTTACGTTACAATTAAATTCATGCTCTGAAACCACGCTCGCATTCTGAAGAACTGCAAGCTATAATTTTAGAATATTTTTTTAACGTTTCCAAATCGTCTGAAATGTTACGACCACCACAAGCCAAGTAATCGCTAAATGCATTTAAAATTTTCCCCAAAGGTAAATTAAAGCGTTGGCAGAGAGGTTCTACTTCTTTTTCTCCAAATTCCATATTAATTTCAGATGGCCATAGAATTCGAAATTCTTGAACAATGTCGGAACTGTCGGAAGTAAAAATTTCATCTGAACCTGAACAATTTGCAGATGTAGTTAGAGAACTGTATTTTGAGTTGTAGAGAAAATGATGAAAAATCGCATAAAATTTATTTATAAAATTAATATAAAATTAATATTTCTATAAAATTTCAGATATTTCTGTTAAAACTCTGCCTTTTTGCGAAGGTGAAGAGCTGACAACGTAATATGTATTCATGAAATTGCAAATAATTTAAATCTTTTACAGTATTTAAGATATTTCTTTTCAAATTCTGCCTTTTTATGAAGATGAAGAAACGACAACCATTTCATATATATTCAACCAGGTTTTTCTACCTCTTTTGCTTGCGTGAACAAAATTCGAAAATCGTAAGTTTTATTAATTGAATTAAAAAAAATGCTATTTTGATAGATTACATTGAACACATGCCACGGTATACTTCGTTCCTTAATCCAATACGCCTAATTCCAAAATAAAGTTTCTAAAATATAAAAAAAATCGATAGTTATAATATAGGAACACAAACTTACCTGTGTGTAAAAATGTAATGTTTCAAAAATTAAAAGATTTTATATAGAAATTGAGAAAGTGGTAGAAAAATAATTTTACATACAAACACAACATACATAACTAAAACTACATGTATATTTTTAAGAGGCTTTTTCATTTTAAAAGTTATAAATGGATATTATAATAGATACTAGGTTTAAATATTTCTGCCGTCATCATCATTGAACTTGGTTATTTCCCTCCAGTAACTTTGACTCCAAAAATCTACACCTATCGATTCAGTTTCTCAATAAATATTACTATCTTTCGTGGAACCTAACAACGTTAATTAAAATCTGTTTTTCCTCATTTAAAGAAAACAACGAACAATCGACCAAATCACCTAAAGCCGTGCTTTTCGTGTTCTGGCAAAAACGAGACCATCCACACGCAACAAGAAAAGGTCAGGATTCTAGAAGTTAAAATCGACCGTCTAAAGGGGACATAGTTCACGCCTCTTCAAATGAAGGAATCCACACAAAAAATTCACCGTCTAGAGCACTGCGGTGACAAGTGTCAATTTCGCTACCGCGCCAATCAATCACTACCATCCATGTACCTCCAGTATGTAAGCCCAAGAGGCGAAATTTATCAATAACGGAACGCAACGCAGAAAATCGGAAAAGGAAAGTCGTTGCGTTGAGTTAGATATGCTCCGACATAAATCCCCCAAACTCACTCTGGAGCTGCCTGAGGAGGAATTCTTTTTGCTTCCTTTGGACAATGTGTTCGAGCTGGACGCTTTGCTGACCAACATCAAACAAAATGACTGGTAAAGTGCTCCAAATCTCGCCAGGGAAATTCGATCTGACTGAAGCTTTTTGACTGATATGAGATCTTGTACGAATAACATGGCTTCATTTTTTTGTAATTGATGAATTTCGTAATATTAATATAAATTTGTTTGTTTTAGTGGCCTTGTTAATCATTAGGAAAGGAATTAACTGAAACAGGAGTGGTATTTATAAGTAGTGGGATCTTTATTGTTATAACGAGTATTACCACCTCGTTAGTACGATAATCATCGAACGTAAGATCTTCTAACGGTCGTCGTGAACCCCCAAGGAAATACGTAGATAGTAGTTGTAAGGCAGCAGCTTATCTTTTTCCTGATTTTCAACGACATTGTACAGAACCAACATGACGCTCGTCATGGGTACATTGGTCGGAACTCGTAAATCATAAGCGTTCTCATCAGAGCCGATAAGTCATCGTATAGTGTTTTGTTTATCTTTTCACTGACGCCAAAAATTATTTGAAATCAGCAATTATTCAAAAACTATAATTATAAAAATGACAAAAGACAATCACAAATTTCACTGTTTTCAAAATTAAGTTTTAATTCAATCCAAAGGTTCTTAAATTAAAACACTTTGTGCTTTTGAATTTTACGATAAATTTCCTTTGATATAATAATTCTCGATATAAAGTGTAATTTCTAAAACTGGCACGGTCCTTTCCTTCACGTTCATAAATCCTATCCATACTAATACTGCATGATCTCTATACAGGAGGCAATCAAACTCGATACATAATGAATTATTGGTCCTCCGACAGCGATATACCATCGCATGTACAACAGGGGCAAAATTTTGAACTGATGAAAACTGTGTAATAAAAAATGTCTTACAATTGAATTGTACAACGAATTTTTTAGATGAAAAGAAATTTATGTGATGAATACCACAGTAATTATATAATTATTAATTTACAAATATTTTAAAAAAATATATCTTTCATATTTTTTCAATTGAATCGTTTTTTATAATAAACAACTTTAGACTTTATATAATTAATATAATATTGAAATTTTATTAGGAAATACATTAAAATTAATAACTCAATCAAGAAGCTTTTAATAATTCATTGATAAATAAATTTAATAAAAGCTATAGAATCAATTACTGAATATGTAAAATATTAAAAGTTTCTAAAACATAATTACTATTCTTAAAATTCTTAGAATTAATGAAAATTGTTTAAATTCATTTATATTACTCTAAAAATTTGAAATGGTAGATACCAGTTATGGAAAAGTTCATCTTCATGTGAAAACGGACACTGATGAATTTCACCTTTATGGAAAACCATGCAATTTATCAGCATTTTCTTTTGTTCCACCTGATCGTGATCTACCTAAAGAAAGAACTTTCTTCAATTCTCCAAAGGAGGTTACAGTTGCTATAGTAATAGTAACTATTTAAATATTTTTTTATTAGCCAAGACAAAAATCATTTGTTTACGATTCGGTATTCGCTCTAGAATATGGTTACAATGAAAAATTGCATAGATGTGATCGAAGGCATCACAAAATGATGGGTCTCTGTCGAATTTGTGAAGTTCAAATTAATAATTATTTTGTGAATTGTGATAATTTATCAAGTAAATTAGGAGAAAACAAAAAAAGTTCCATCTTTATCATCGTCAATTTACGGACATTATCTTGATCATAAACTGGAACCAGAAGATCGACGAAACGGCAGAATTCAGTTGGTTGAAAGTGAATTTTTTCGCCGAAACGGCCTGAATATGGAATCAGGAAGAAATGTAGCTAAATAGCTGACATAGATTTCCGATAATTTCATAAATTATTTACTAGAGTAAAATATTTTATCGCTATTGTTTGCAGTGATTTTTATTAAATTTTTCATAAACATTAACTGATAATCGCATTGTTTATAACAGGAGTCGGCAACCTTTTTCTGGCATAATGACCACATTTTTATGTTTAATAAATGAGCCGCAATCGTTTAAAATAAAACTAAATCAACATTTAAAACTTATTTAATGCGACCTTTTTAGTTGTTTTTCCTTACGAAATTATATATTATCGTGCACTCCACTATGACCTTGAAAAGTGCAATTATTGTTTTTTGAAATTGGTGGGAAATTTAAATTTTTCAAAGAGAAGATTTCCGTCTTTAAAAATATAGAGCTTTTTGAAAGCTTAATTTTTGCTGACCACGACTTTCCGAATTTTCATTGGAAAACGGTTCGAATATGAGTTAAGATCCATCACACTAGGATGATGGTTTTATTTTGCAGATTTAAAGCATAGCAAATGCTTCTCACCAAAGTTAGAAAAAATATATTTCATATTTTCATGCATGCACTTCAAAACTAGGGTTACATAAATTAAACATGCTATGCACGTGACCACCAAGAACCTATGTTCCAAGTTGAGACAATTGACACCAACAGCGTAATGCATTTTTTAATGTTTTTTAATTTTTCTCATTTACTTACAATGAATTGAATATATTGTAACACTTACATACGCTTTCGTATATATTGTTATTTCGTAAATACATTTGGGTATTTATTAAAAGTCGGTACTAGTTTCTGACTCCTTGGGGTCCTTATTCAAAAAAAGTGAACAGCCCAACCCATTAATTTTTATTCAATGACCACAATAGTTTGTTACAACTTTTTATCCATACTTTTTTCAATGACAATATTAATCTGCACAGTTTTCAATTACAATTTTATTCTCTCGAATTTCCTAGTTTTGTCTTCGACCAACTGGCGATTTCAATGACCCATATCTACTGTTTATACTGTTCTCGTAATTGAATTCGCTTCTGTCTAAATTGGTGCAATGGCAGGGCTCCTCTTGAAGTTATCCTTCTTGTTTGCGTCTCACTGAGTTTTCTTTACTGACTAATTTGTTTTCAGTTTCTAGATATAGGGAGTTTTGCATAGCCTATTTATCTCGGGGGTTATTTTAACAATTTTCAATTACGACCG
The DNA here is from genome assembly GCA_959609185.1 of Schmidtea polychroa. Lineage (NCBI taxonomy): Eukaryota > Metazoa > Platyhelminthes > Tricladida > Dugesiidae > Schmidtea > Schmidtea polychroa. The sequence continues at coordinate 2,098 of CAUHTR010003494.1, read as the reverse complement.
GGTTCTATTTTATCTCGAGTTACCACATTAAATTGTTTCGACTGGACAACCTTCAATAATTATCACCCTTTTCAACTATAGTCTAGACCAGGGGTGACCAACCCGAATCGTTTGGTGTGCCAAAAAATATATTTTAAAGTTTAGTGAGCCGCACATATAAAAAATTAAAAATATTTATTAAAACTATTTTATTAGCCTTTAGTTAATGTGACACTTGCTTTTCTATATTTTTTGATATTTTTTACACATCGACTGGTAATTTAGAAGAGGCGCATCGCAATTGATTGGTCGCATTTTTGTCAAGCAAACTGCTTCATAATTTCGTTTTTACTGCCTTTAACTTTGAAAAAATGGTTCACACCGATATGTCGTTCCAAAAACCTCTGTAATGCACATAGCTAGTCGTTTTAATTTTGAATATTTATATATTTCTGATAGAAATCGAGCTTATTATTACTATCAAACAAACACTTCAAATCTAAACTCGAAATCTAAATTCCATTTGCAATAGACTCTAGACATTACATCACTCTAATACCTCGTGGGTCACAAGTTAGTCAGCCTCAACTGATATGTGTATCAAGTTCGTCACATCGTCAAAGAAGCTTTATAAAATGTACTTGTAAAGCATCTGATGTTCCCTTATATCTCACAGCCTGGATCTAAAAGTATCACACTATTGGATTATTAATATAAAATGTTTTCTATCAGTTTTATTATTAATTTTAAAATAATTAATTTTTATTAAATAAGCCAAGATTGAAAGGATTAAAAACATACAATGATTATCAGATCAGTGACTGACGCGAAAAATTTAACAGATTTGAGCTCATAAGAAGGTAATGTCATATTTTCAAATTACAATAAATGGATTAAAACACGATGATCTTTGAAGGTGCGATCATCGCTAAATCATTTTTGAAAGAAATTTTCGGAAGTTGAGGGAATGAAGAGACAGCGCTTGAATGATGAAAGAACAGATTTGAAGAGTAATATTTTGAAAATGTCACAGAGAAGAATATCTATAATACTGGAGTCATCATGCAAAATTTACTCTGTAGATGGATAGGGCCCGCTAACTCACATACCACCCTCTCCTGCTGAAGATCCCCTCTAAAATTCCTAGTATTTTTATATAGGTCAACTGAAATTTTATGATTTTCAAGGTTTTTTTTCTAAATTTTTCAGATTTTTTATGTAGATTAACTCAAATTTTATTTAAGTCAAATTGACTTTAAAAGAAGAGGCCATCATCTCAATGTAGGTCAAATATACGCACGCTATATAGTTTCTATAAATATAGTTTCAATAAATAGTCTAACTCAAAGTAGGTCAAATACACACACACACACACTATATATAGTTTCAATAAATAGTCTAATTCAAGGGTCAACAACTATGGTATGTGTGCCAGATTTGGCACGCGGTGGAGTTGTCAATGGCATTTTATGTTTGTTTTTCAATTAAATATATTTAAAAAATAATTTTGGGATCAAATTATTTTCATAAAGAACTCTATTATTTAATGTGACAGACATATCCCATTACTTATTTGTAAAAAGATAAGGTGGCACCCTTTATTAATTGGCAGAGTGGCTTGGCACACCACAGTTAAAATGTTGCCGACCCCTGGGGTCAAATAAGAAATATATATATATATATATATCGTGGGTAGAAAAACTGACTATACTCGTGCATGTGTATAATGGGCAATAAATAAGTGATAGCCCAACAACTTTTAAGAATCAAAAAATTTTATAAAAATTACGCAGGTCAAATCGACTTTTAAAGTAGGAGCTCAAAGTTGATTATTGAAAGTTCCTGACACAGAATTTCGGCTCATTTTGAAGGTTATTTCTCAAGGTTTATTGTGACGATCCAATAATGTATTGCAATGGTATTACAAGTGTCACGTTCAAGGGTTTTTTGGACCGACAAAATTATATAACCGAGCAGGTATACTCTTATTAAACAAATTGTATTTACCATGTAATTGCTAATTATGCATTTACATTGCACATGTCTTTAATAATCATGCATATATATTGCACAATTCTTTCGTTAATCATACAACTATATTTATTGCGGTTTTGATTGG
>CAUHTR010003493.1:0-45688 GCA_959609185.1 Schmidtea polychroa | reverse complement strand
AAAATAATAACAAAGAATCAACAATTCAATTTGAACAACCTATAATAACTATAGAAAACAAAAACTCTTAAAGATAATAAAAGTAAAGGAATTCAAAAATGTGTATCTAAAAAAATATTACACATCAAGATTATAAAGATTCTCTAGATAAAAACCATCAAGATAAACTGGTGGAGATCATCAACTTAAATCAAAGAAGCATGACATGTATTAGAAGAATCATCCAAAGATTGCATATCAAATTATGATGACAAAAGCTCATACTTTAAGATGTAAAGACAACTCTTCCAATTGGAAATGATTTAATCCCTATATAAAAAATCTTGAGAAAATAAACAAAGTTTATGACTTAAAAATTACAGGATCTTGATTATTTATAAAGTTGAGATCATTTATCCTCTGAAAGATTTCCAAGATTTCTCAAGTTCGAACCCAATAGCTATAGAGGAAAATGTTTCAAGACTGAAGATTTAACACCTAAAGGAGTTTAATTATAATAAAAAACCAACTAAGACTGATTATGTGATTTTCAAATATATAAAATGTCGACAATTAATTTAAGATATTCAAAGAATAATGAGCTTATGGATCAAGCTAAAAAATTATATAATCTTATTGATAGTAATAAAAAAGAATATCATTTAAACTTTTGTAAACTTAGAAAATATTATTTTTCATTATAATATTTTTATTATTACATGTTTGTGTATTTTATTTTTATCCTCAAATAAAAAAACTATCTAACTATATAATAATTTATCTAGTTCCTTTGATCAAAAGTTTTATCAACTAAATTCTGTACTTTATCTCTTTATTATTTCTTCTTGTACTCTACGAGAATAATAGCTTCTCGACCAGAATCTAGTTTAGTTCCTTACTCTGTTATTATAACTCGTCAAAAGTTTTAACATTCTTTTTGTATTCAGGTTCTGAATGATTGAATTGAAATCCATTTTTATACTTTTAAATTTTACTTTTTTGTTAGATAATATTTTAATTGACTTTCAGGACTTCAGTAGGACCAGAAGCTAAAATATCTTTAGTTTTCTTTACTCTCGGGTTCCTATAAGGAGAAGGTATTCCTAAATCTTTTCTTATTCTTCTCATTGTAGAATCTGAAACACTAAAGTTTTACAAATTTCAAAACTCTATAGCTTTATATTTTAATGCATTTAGATTGTAATTTGAAATATTAGTTTGATCAACTTGAGAAAATTTTTTCTAAATATAGGATTAAATATTCCTTCAACCACTTTCTCTTGAATCTTTTTCCCCTTCCCTTGGGTAATCCCTTGAGTTTTTAATTAAAACCTCATTCTTTATATCTTGTATTATTTGATTTGATTTCATTATCTCTTATCTGTTCAGAATTCCATTCTCCAAGCTTTCAATTGAAATAAAAATAATTTAGGATTTCCCTAATTCTATTGATAAACAAAACTTCACGATATAAACTTTTCTTTTTAGAAGTATAAGATAATGAAACTATTTCAGTTAAGAAAGAAAGAATCAGCTACAGAAAATACTTCCTAAAATTACAGGTGCAAGAGTTACAACAGGAAGTGTCACAGGTAAAATAACTGTTAATATTGCAGATGTAAAAACCTAGGAATAACCTATAACTTTTAAAACTGTATTCCCTTTATTCCATTCTTTTTTAATTTTTTTATAATGTTTTAACAAGTCTTGTAAATGTAGGGTTTCTGATTTAAATTCTTTTACTCTCATAATTTCAAGTTCTGTGGGAGCCGAAGGCTGGGACCTTTGGGACCTTTGGGACCTTTGGAACCTTCGGGAGAATAATATCTTGATGACAATTCTGGGTAAATTTTTTCTTCCATCTTTTGGACTTTGTCCATTTTAATAATAAAAAAATAATTAAACTCTCAACATGACTTTATTATGTGGTACTAATGCTCGATTTCATAATAACCTCGTGTTGAGAGAATGTCTTTATATAATTCCATCAATGCTTTACAAACTTCTTCAACATCAACCCTTTTTTCATAAATATTAAATCTATATATTGTACAAGTGAACTAGAAAAATGAATATTCTTACTTTTAGTTTTATGTGGATTAGTTTTACTGAATGGGTTTTACCATACCAATGTCCTGTGTTAAATCAACCAGTAATTATAACATCACCCTTTTCTTAACTTGCTATATAATCAGATTTCACACAACCATTTCATTGTTTCACCATCATCATCAAATAAAAAGAAATAAGGATCAATAATCTTTACAACCATAAAAACACTCCAGGATTTACTATTGTTGTTATTTCTCCTGGTTCTATAAAATGTTTATATGTATTGGCTAATAATGTTTTATTCTGAGGTAATTCAGCAGCTCTTTTTCTAATACTATGTGTGTGTTAATGTGTGTTCCATGAGATTCTAAAATTGAAAATTTTTATTAAATGACGTAATCACCTCATTATTATATTATATATTGTATTAAATTTAGTATTCATAATTTGTTATCTTTAGAGTTTAAACAGACTTTGTAAACTTGTCAAATTTATCATTAAATCGTCGTTGTTCGATATTATTAAGCTTGATTCCATTGAATCCATTTTGTTGTTAATGAACTTTCAATTCTTGTTGTTGTTAAATCAGTATAATTTAACAACCATCAACATATTTTTATAAACTGCATCAGCTTCATCAGTTGGAAAAGATAATTCTTTTATCTTGTGTCCATTTAAAATAAATCACCCTTCATTGAATCACCTCGCTCATTAATATATTTATTTCTGTTAAAGTTAATATTTCTTCTGTATTAAACCCTGTTTTTATTGTTCCACCACCTCTATTACATGGAATATAAGAACTCATTTATTAATAATTTAAAATGACATATAGGAAACTCTGTATTCAAACCTTTCAAATGTAAATACATTGAAATCTCTTCTCCATTAAAATCAATCAATTCTCCTTCTTGGTTTAAGAATTTTAAAATTAATATCCATTATATATTTTCTACATAAAGGTAAATAATTTGGAGGATTCATTCTTTCAACTATTTTATATCCCATAGGAACTGTGTTTGAGGGAAAGGAATATAAAAAATTTGTTTGTTTACCATTATTATAAGAACCTGTTATACAATCGCAATGAATATTTATTGTGTTTGTATTTATTATTTTTATAATATTTTCTGATGTTATATTCTCAACTACAGGTGTGATATAATGGTTTCGTGTAAATCCTAAAATTGTTCTAAAGAAACTATTATTTTGAAAATGAATTCCTATATTCTTCTAAAGTCATTATTACATTTTGAAGTTGGTAAATCCATTTAATTTTAATGACTCCATTTGTTTTTTTAGAAAGTATATTATTTAAATCTTTTATCTCATAAGCTCCGGGTTCGATTGTTATTATAATCTTATCTGTAGATTTTGGGCTTATATAATAAAATATGTTATTATCTTTAGTTATATTAAAATAGTATTATAAGCACAAAACCATAATAGTCCTAATTCATAATTTAAATTTTGATCTAATTTAATTGAATCTTGAAAGTTTATAGTAAAGTCTGATTCTTTTGAATTATAGATAAAGTTCTTGAATATTATCTGACATTATGTTTGCCATTTTTTAAATTATCTTCCGGAAGGTTGCGAAGCTCCATTTTCTAATAGAGATTTTAAATCATTATAAATTTCTTGGATTATAGATTCGAAATCCTCTGACCCATTTAATCTATACAAAACATATAAACTTAACACAACCACATATTTTAGTATTCCAAGGTTGAACTTGTAAGGAATTAAAAGTATAATCCGAGAGATAGTCTTCAACTTCTTTAGTGGGTTTAATCCCAAAAGAATCAAAGTATATGCTTGCCCCTCCCCTCTTATTATATATACAAACCCAATGAGATCCTTTTTCATTTGAATTTTGATAATTGATAATAATGTTTTGGGGACTTTGTCCAATTTTATATAATTCATCATTCATTAATATTTTAATTTTTAAATTTAATAATCTGCATAATCTTTTAAATCAAAATTTGTTTTTGTATCAATTCCAAATGTTTTTAAAAAATCTAATACGGAGTGTTCGATTGGGGGATTAGTCATTTGTATACTTATTAAATTTATCTTTTGAAATTATTCCTTGTTTTAACAAATCTTTAGAAATCTTTAAAATATCAGAATCTAAATTATTATGTCCTGCTTTTTTAGCTGCTAATAGTTTTCTTAATTCAATAAAAAGATTGATTGGGTTTATCTCCTGGCCCTGACCCTCTCCCTGACCCTGACCTTCTGTGACAATATAACCCCTTTCATTTTTATTTAATATTTCTTTAAATCTTGAATATGTTTTGCTTTTGGACTAGCTTTTATTAATTTTATTAAATTTAAATATTTTTCAATTTCTTCAACATCATCTGAAGGATATCCACAAAAGTAATCTATAAAAATCATCTGTAAATTCAAAGTCTAAATATTCATTATTATAAACATTTTGTGAATGAATACGTGGTTTATTTTCTGAATTTAAATATAAAGTAAAGTTTTGATTATTAATTGTTATTATTGTATATCCTTCAGGATTAGTATTAAATGATGGTTTAATTGAAGGGGGTAAACCCTCTCTAATTTTAGGATCAACTTTAAGAGGTTTTGTTTTTAAAAACATTTCTTCTTCTTTCACATCAGAGGTTCTTCTACGTTTTCTTTGATTTCTTTCTTCTTTATCCTGCCACTCTAGTTCTTTTATTTTTTGTTTATCTTCTAACTCTTTAAATTTTGCTTGCTCATTGAAATCTTCTAACTCTTTTATGGCTTTAATTGTTGGTTCTTGTTGTTGTTGGATTACCTCATTTAATATTCTAGATTCAGTATTTTGAATTAAATCTTTTTTATTATATTTATCTTGTTCAGATTGTAATTTTTTTAAAAGTGCTAATCTTTCTTCATATACCATTTTAATGGTATTAAAAATGGTATCATTTTGGTAAAGGGTCCGAAGGTCAAAAGTCCGTTGGAAGGGGTTTCAAGTATAATCCTTTGCCCTGGCCCTTCCCATTTTTAGTTTTACAAAGACATCCATTCTTTAAAGATTTACATACTTTTTTAAATTCCTCTTTGTCTTTCAAAGATAAAGATTCAGATGTAGAAATTTGATTTTTTAAAAAATCATTTAAACCTCGGCCTTTATAAGGATCAAGATAGAGACCCTTTCCCTTTTGCAGAGTCCCCTCATATGGATTAAGATAGAGACCCTTTCCCCCCTTCAGTTTCTCGATTTCAGTTTGTAGTTTTTCTTTTTCTAAGTCTGTCTTTTGAGATTCTTTAGCTTTTTGAACTGTAGTTGCAATTCCTCCAGCTATTCCAGCAGCACCCGATAGTCCGGCAATGATTGCGGGTATTAAAGCAGCTAATGGAAGAATGCCACCTTCCTTTAGTTTTTCTTTAACTTGTTCTTTTACATGTTTTCCAATAAAATATTTTTTACCAGAGATTACTACTGATTTATTCTTGTCTGAATTTATTAGTTCTTGCAAAGATTCCTCTGTAGGATTCTTCTCTGTCATTTTATAATAAATAAAAATGGATACTTGGAAACCAATTTTAAATAGACATAAGAGTAAATTTAATAATAAAGTATTTCCTGATAATTTTAGATGCTTAATTATTGGATCTTCTGGATGTGGTAAAAATGTACTTCTTTGAGGATGTTACTTGAAGATGGGTTTTTAGATTATAATAATTTAATCTTTTATTCTACAACCATTAACCAACCGGAATTACAACTTTTGAAATGTGGATTTGAAAATAAATTAACTAAAAAAGCTATAATTGATATTTTTAAAAATCAACATAGATGTCCAGAAGAAGTTTTTCATCCTTGTGATATGGTTGATTGGTATAAGGAAAAGATTTTAGAATCAGATGGACAAAGTCCATTATATATTAATAAAAATGATTATATAGGGGATGGAATCCAGATCTTATTCTCTAATAAACCTGAAGATGTTTTACATTGTGATTTACTTCCTAAAGATAAAAAGAATTTAGTTATATTTGATGATGTTGTTAACATGAAAAATCAAGAGATTCAAAAGAGTTACTTTACACGAGGTAGACATAATAATTGTAATGTTATTTATATATCTCAAACTTATTATGCTTTAGATAAAAACTCTATAAGAAATAATTCTAATTGTTTTATATTTTTTAAATTAGACAAGCGTGATAAGAATATGATTTATAATGATTTATTTTCAAATGTTGAACCTGATAAGAATATGTTTGATATGTTTGTTGATAATCATTGGAAAGAAAAATATAATTATATTTATTTGGATAGAGAAGAAGCTGAAATGTGGAAAAGTTTATTTTAGAGCTTGTCGATTTAGAAATCTGTTTTCTGTAGTTCATTATTATAAAATCTACCTAATATTTTTTCATTATTTAAATCGATGATACCATATGTTATTGGAGTTGTATGATGTATTTTATTTATAATAAAAATTTCATTTGTCCATTTTGCTGTGAATCCTTTTTCAAATTTATTTTTATATTTAAATATTCTTACGCGGTCACCAATTTTAAATTTTGGTTTTATAGGGGTTGTATCATTTTCAATATTTACCACTTTAATGGTTTCAGGATTCAAGGAAGCATTTAAAGGTGTTGATTTTATAGAACTATGTACATCATTATTATATTCATTTACAATCTTTTGTAACAATTCATTGTTCCATTTTTGTTTTCCAATAGCAGTAAAATATTTCCACATTTTATTTTTTAATGTTCTATTTAATCTTTCAACTACAACTGCTTTTCCTTCGTTTTCTGTTGAATATAATTTAATATCATTTTCATTTAAAAAATTTGCAAAAACTTTGTTATAAAATTCTGTTCCTTTATCACACCATAAATATTTTGGAATTCTTTGATGCTGTTCAAATATATTTTCAAATGCTTCTGTAATAGAATATCCTGTTTTATTTTCTAAACATCTTGCAAAAGCAAATCTTGTATATAAATCTATTATAGTTAAAATTATTTTATATTTTTCGGGGTCTGATGATTTGGGCATAAAGACTAAATCTGCAGACCATGTTTGATCTTTTTCATGTACTTGACTTTTAAATATTTTTTATTTTTTCTAAATTCATGGTGTAATTCATTAGCATATTTTATTTGTGATTCTGTTGGGGTTTGTAAGGGTTTATTCTCAAAGAGTTGATTCTCAAGGGATCTTTCAGCGTCTGCTTGTTCAATAATCTTTTTATTAGCAACATCTTTTGCTTTTCTAGGAAGTCCTAAGCCTATAAAAATCTTACCTTTCATTGCTAATTTAACTAGAGCTCTTTGAATCTTTTCCTTGCTTGATGGATTTTGGATACTATTTAAATCATGTATTAAATTCACATCTGCAACATGTCTATCTCTAAGATCTTCTGAATTGTAAGCAATATCATGCTTTAAAGCTGCTTGATCAATTCTATTTATTGGTTCTTCTCCTTGTTTAGGATTATTATTTTCATCAAGGCGGAGATCTAATCTTGTTCCTGGCCCAGTATAGTTGTGGCGGAATAAATGTCTTTCACCCGGATATTTTTCTGTAGTAAAAGGTTTCAAGATTCTGGATGTTGTTTTTGAAGATTGCAGGTCGCCTCCTATAGCCCTTTCGGTATGTTTTTTAGTTTTGAGATGACTTGCTTTGTGATGTCTTGTAACTTGACAATTACAACTTTCACATGTCCAATAACGAAGTGCTTGTTGATTAGACATTTTAAAATGTTTTTTATGAGGAATCACCCCTAACATTTTCAATAATTGAAATCTTTCCACCATATAATTTCATTTCTATTTTCTTTTCTTCTAATATTAATGTATATACTTTAGCTTTAAAATTAGAATCCTTTGTTATGTGAAGTGTAACATCAACATTATTTATAGCTAGGCGATCATCTTGATCAGAAGTATTTATACAAAATATAGAATATAAATTTTTGAAATCTTCTAAACTTAATTGCGGTTCAGCTTTGAATTCTTTACAAGTTTCAATATAATTCAGGTAGGGGAATATGTTTTCATTATTTTCAATATTAAATTCCATTCGATTTATTGGATAATAAGAACTATTTAATTGGACCTGGATGGTTTTTAAATTATCACCCCCAATCTTTTGAATAAATAGATTGTTATTTTTTTCAAATGAAGGATCTCCATCTTTAAATCCAATCAAAACATATCTTGGTCTATAAGCTAAATTTGCTACCTTTATAGAATATGTTGAACCCTCTGTCATACTAAATTCACTACAGATTCGATTTAAATAATTTACATTTATAGATTTGTTGGAATTTAATCTTTCAAGGAGTTTGATTTCAGAATGTGGATTTAATGTCCATTCGGGTATATGCAATTCAAGTGTTGATAATTTTAATTTAGCTTTTGTATCTGCAGCTCCATAGAACAATCTTTTATCACCTTCTAGTCTATTACAGATGAGTTCTATAAAAACATTATGAAGTATACGATTATAGTTTTGAAGGAATCCAAACAAGTGTTTTAATTCAAAATAACCTTCAAATTTTTTCAACTTATAAAGTTCAGCTCTTTATAGTAAGCAGTGTTTACATCTAAACCATCTTTATCTAAGTCTCCTTTATTAACATCAGGAATCCAGCCTGTTAATTCACCATATTCATTTTTATAATCACAACCAGTCAAAATAAAATTTAACATTGTAGAATATACTCCTGGATGCAAAACAGTTTCAATTTCAGACGATCCTAGTTTTAATCTCATGTTGGAGAATAAATTTGGAAAGAAATTATTTTCTAGGGTTATGTTTTTACCTTCTGCAATTTCTAATTCTACTTTATAATATAATTTTGCATTACAAATATCAATTGGATTTGAGGTTTGCAAGCTTTGAAAAACTATATCACCCCTACGATTTAAGTTTGCAATAGATCCTGAAGTTGGAGAGATTTTTAAAATATCGATTTTTTTAATTTCATGAGTAAATTCTTTATTATAATCAAGATTTAATTTATTTTTTTCTTGAATTTTAAGATTTATATTATTCATTTTTTTATATTAAATTTGGCCGTTTGCAGTTGGCCATAGTAGTGGATGAATGATGCTAACTAGTCACTTTTTCCGTTTTTTCGATTTATGGGCGATTAGCGGAGATGGTACAGTTGGCTATTGCTCACTCTTTCCCTTTTCCGTTTATGGGTGATTAGTAGAGGTGGTACAGGCTGTTTTTATATAGCACAGCTTGGGTATAGGGTGGGGTGTGCCAGTTAGCATCATTCATCCACTACTCACAATCAATAATTTCGAGTAAATCGCTCTCTATATATAAAATAGCCATATTATTAAGTCTTTCCTCTGACATTGCGTTTTCCCGATTTATTTGAAATCTGCATGGTTAACAAAATCTTTAAAATAATTTCCACATTTGGAAAAGTTGCTTTCATATCTAATGCTTTTTGTATATATTCTTTATCTAAAAATATTAAAAACTGTTCCAACTCATCTTTAAAATTACTTGAATCAATGTCATCTTTGTACATTTCTATTAAATTAATTACGCATTTTAATTACGCACACAAGTTAACTACGAAAAAAACATTAAAATTACCTATAACATTTTCATAGATTTGTCTATGCCAGTTCAGTTCTGCTATTAAATGGTCGCATATAACGTATAATACATTATGTAGGAAAAAGTACTTTCGATTTTCTGTACATCTTTTGTTACGATCCTCTTCAAATGATTTATCTGTAAGTTCTTTCACTTCTGATTCTATTTCGATGAAATTATGTCTAATATTTTCATTAATAAAAGTTTCTAGACTTTTCAATGATGACGCACCTTTAACAATTGTGTAGTCAATAGATTGTAAAGATTTACTTGTTGCATTGATTCGTTGCAAAATTTTATTCCATAGGACTGTCATAACAGTACCATTTCGGGCGAGCGCTCACATGTGAGCGCAAACTCATATAGAAAATATAGTGAATACAAACTCGGAAAATTAAAAAAACATATTTAGGTTATATTTTGATTGTATACTATTAAATAATGATTTTAAAAAAATAGTTTTTTTTGACCGAAAACATGAAAAAAAAATCGCCCGGCAAGTGGTTAATATCCTCATTTTCTGATAAATAACGAATTATGAAGATAAGTTGATCCACAAGTACAACATCGGGTGTAGAATCTAAAATGATACTATAATATTTTGCGTTGTTTATTTTCTCCAAAATGAGTGCCATAAGCGATTCGGCAATTATTTTCAAAGGTCCATCACACGTCTGATGAGACAAGTAATTTACATGTCCGCTGCCTTGTATTCTATACTTTTGTAAATGAAATTTTAAAAATTCATAGTATTCGCTCAAATAATCTAAAGTAGTCAAATAATTACCTTTTCTCGAAGATGTTGCATTCTCATTATGGACTCTAAAAGCAATGCCCAACTTTGCGAGGAATTTTATTGAGGATATAATAAATCGCAAAACGTCTTTCCAATAATTTTATTTTTGTAAAGTAATTTGAAAATTTTCAACATCGATGCGATTTATTGAAGAAGAGCGCTTATATAATGTACACATTGTAGCGACGTGCTCTTTTGACATTTCATCCTCGGACAATGTTCTTCCAATATGTTTTCTGTATTAGCATTTTACATTTTTTAATTGTCTGAAATAAAAAATATTAAAAAAACTATATAGCGATAGTTTACTATAGTAAACTATCGCTATAGTAAAAAAATCAATAACAAAAATTGAAATAATAATTGAATTGAAATTGTATACAAGAAAATTATGAAACTTATATGAACAAGAAGAACGGGAATCGAAAGGAATAAACTATTAAATCGCGAAGTTGGACTAAATTGTGTTCAAGGTGAATATTAAGGTTCTTTATTTAGCTTTTAATAAAAGTGTTATTATTGTTTATTGTTAATTTTACTTCTATTTTTATTTAACTTGTAAATATACATAACACGCACCCCGATTGTCCCGCCACATTTTAAACGGTGACTCTTTCGGGCTCATCAAATTTCATAACACACACAAATACAATAGGAACTTATTAACTTAACATTTCCAATTTTGGAATCCTGTAATCAACTTAGACTTTAAGCCCGAAATATTTTGCACGGATAATAATAAATTGCTTTTGATGTTTCGGAAAACCTTAACGACGTCCTTTTATATCCTGTTATCAATTTATACAATGCTCCTTTCTGTTGGTTGCAAACTTGCTCGCGTCTTTTTTTAATTTGTCTCTTTTTAGCTCCTGATGGATGTCGCTTCGTTTTCCTGCAAACAATGAAATGAAAATATAAAATTTAATATCTTGTTCAATTTATATGATAATACTAACAACTTGATCATCTTTCAACGTAAATTTAATTTTAAAAATATTATTTTTGGATTTAACCATCAATAAAACGCTTCAAAATGACCTTTGCTCTATCTTGATTCCCTCGGATCACAACAATGAACATTCGGATGCTTTGAGTAAAACCCTTCGAAATGAGCTATACAGTCTCACGAACTTTCAATAATCAATTTTGATCCAGCGTTGACCTGTTTTTTTAATTCGCTTTAATTAAACTATAAAAATGCTTGACTATGAATCGGTAAATATTTAGTGATTCATAGTTAAGCTCTTTAATAAATACAATGGAATAGAAATCAGTAGTGAAATCTGAAAAAAAAGTTCTTATAATTATATAGATTGTGTATTTATTAAAACTGTAAAGATTGAGTATTTGTGTAAATTTTAAAACTTTCAAAACTTATAAAAATTGAAATTAAACAACATCTCAATAAATTTTTTACAAAATTGTTTTTACTAATATTAGTTAATTCGTTCATTTGACAGTGATCAAGAACTTGAGAACGGAGTTGACGGCCATACATTCCAATGTATGTGGTCTTACACCCATGATATAAATATTCATAACCAACATCTGAATACAATCTAAGTAAGAAACAAAATAGATCAACTTCACAATTTATATCACCCATTCAATCTAGTTATTGATTGTTTTTCTTTCATTGGTTAATATATATTGTGAACAATTTGACTTAGTTCGCTAAAATGTGTTTTATAATTTACAATTCATTTGTTCGATTAGATTTCATTTATGTATTTAAACAAATTTAAATAATTAGTTTCAGGTAAAAATTATTATTTTCATGTTTATTATATTCAATTTCACCTAATATTTTCTAAAAAACCTCTAATTTATTAAATTAATGATACCAATATCCTGGCAATTACCATATAAATCTCTTTAAATAATCTTTTTCCGTTTAAATAAAAATCTACTAGATAATTATCCCTAACTTCCCATATAAGTTATCGTAATGTTAATAATAATAATAATAGTATTGATTGATGACAAACAAATGTACATTTTTTTGCCTATTTATATAATAATTAGTATATAATTATGGATGTTATACATATCAAAAGTATCACAACAAGCTTCTCTTAACCATTTACAATGAAAAAATATTTAATTCCAATTTTAAGTTAATATTTCCCAGTGCCTACGCCATACTGCAATTCAGGGTACCCAAATAAAACCCAAATACCATTTTTGCACATATGATAATGCATCGATGATTATCGCATTGCTAGATAAGGGTAGTTTAATTTTTTTTAAACAAATTAAAACATTAATTTTATTTGTTTTAATAAAGAGATGAATTCCCAGTTTTATTAAAATATCTCCAATGATTATTCCTTGTATATAAAATTATAACAATTTCATTTAAAAACAATTCTAAAGCATTTCATTCATAATAATACTTTCAATTGTTCTTGAGAAATTAATTGAACATTTTGTTTTAATGATATAAAATGACAGTTTTGTAAATATTATAGCATCCATAAATTATTTATCCCGACTCCAAATGTAGCTTTTCATTTTGTCAGTGACACAATTCCTCTAATAGGAAAATTATCTTTGAAAAACTTATCGAAACTTAATACGTACATTTATCGAAATAAAATTTATTAAATTTCAATTATTATTCCAAAATAATTGTAAAAAAATTTGAAATTAATATTCATTTGTTTATATCAGTGATTCTCAGCCTTTTTTTGTTGCGGCACACTTTTAGCGATTTTAAAATGTTGGGTGAACGATATTTGGATAGGAAATACAGAGAAATTGGCTTTATTCAGCCATTCAAGTTCAAATATCCTAGTTGCCTTATAAAATATTTTATAGAAAGAATAGTTAGCCTTGGAAAAATGACAATTAAAGTAGTAAAATTACAAGATAAGATAACTGGGGAATTAAGTCAAGCAAATGGGCTGTCAAGAGAAGATAAAAACCTTTTAATTGTTATTTATCACCCCTATTCAATGGGAAACGAAAAAATGGAAATGTAAAAAAAAATTCTTATTCTACCAATGAATGAAAATAACAAAAAAGTCCAGTCAAATTTCCAAATAGAATGTTTTTCGACATTATTGGCTATGAAGTCGTATTTATCCCATTTGGGCTTGAAGGGAAATTATTTTCATATGATAATTATAAAGGCGGTATTCCTACTTTAAGGTAGTAAAGGCGCAGCAAGGTGGCCAGAATTACATTTTGAAAGTTAATTTGAATTTATTAACTTTTTATAGAAAGTTTGATATCGAGAAGGCAGCCAGCTTTTAGTTCGAGTGAAGTCATCTCCATCTACTTGTCAGAGAAAGCTGTGGACGGGAATTATGATAGCGATATGAAGAACGGTATTCAATTTGATACGCACCTCCTTAAAATAGAAATATACTTCAGGATTTTGTTTTCACAGTAATTCGGTATCTGCGGTAAACTGGTGGCTCGTCGTGCTTGATTAGGTATCAGTTATCAGCAGAATTGTCATTTATAGCCGAAATGATTGTTGCAGTACTATTTTACTGGTAGGTAATAATTTATATATGCTTTATATCAGCCGAAAGAACAAGTTCCTTGTCATTTTACGTGAGTTTGAATGAGACTTTAAATTTCCACAAAATTTATTACTACCCTGGCCCACCGGAAAATGAGCAGTCTGTCTCGAAATTTAGTCTGACACGAGTGGTAATAATTTCCTTAGCTTGAATAACTTAGTGATTCAGTTTGCCAGATCCCTTGCTATTTCCAAACCATTCGAGGACGAAGCAATAAACATTTGTGAGATTGAGATTTACGGATATCCGGTAATCAAATCAAGGTCTACATGTAAAAGTTGTTTCATTTATGATTGATGTTTCTCGTTTCAATTTAGACATGTTTTCTCAATCATTGAACCTTTATCAAAATATGGGACACGAACAGAGAAAAGTGCGGTCAAAATTGAAATGCGGAAAGATTTGTTCAGAAATAGATTCTTGCTTATCTTTCACATTCATGATGACCTACCAATGCTTCATTTACAGTCACCCTAGAGGGGAATATCATTTGTGAAAATTAATTTATCCGTTAATTTTATTAATTTATTCGCAATTTATTTTCTTTTTACTGTATTATTTTAATAATTAAATATTTAATATAAATTTGTTATTTATCCCCGAATGGAGATTAGTATATTTTACAGTTCTAATTTTAAAAGTTGGCATCACTGGACACTTGGCATTGATAAATAAGAGCAACATAACCTAACTTATTACTTTACAGTCACAGTCGCTTGAACACGTGATTTTTGTATTGTGAAAGTGTTTTGAATTGTGCAAATTGCAGGTAAATGTTAGCAAATATAATATATGATTTCAATTAAGAAAATTTGCTATTTAAGTTCATACAGAAGTTCAATGCTTTATAGTATTATTAACGGAAGTATTTACAATGTGTTTTGTATTTTGTTTAGGTTACATATTGCATTTTGTCCTAATAAAAATCAATTTATTCATCGATCCTCAAATGGGGCCTACAGATAATAGTAGGTAGTTAGTAGCTTACGGCAGCACTACCATCCGGTATACCCCCCGGGTGGGGGGAGTTGCTGCTGTAATCATTTTTGCTTAACGGTTACTTAACTGCTGCAGAGTGCTACACTTATTTTTTCTATGATTTTCAATACAAATATCAGTCTACACTAAAAAAGTAAGGAAATTTTCTAAGTATAATTAATGTGGGTCTCCTTGATCCTAGGATTTTCAATGCAAAAAGGGTATTCAATAAAAATGCATGGAAAATAAGGTCTCAGAATATTTTCAATGCAAAAAGAGGGTCTTCATTAAAAAAGCATGGTATTTTCTAAATATTAGTAAGGTGGTTTCCTTGATCCTGGGATTTTCAATGCTAAAAGGGAATTTTCAATATAAAAAGCATGGTAAATTAATAATAAATAGGTAAATCAAGGGTCTAAAAATTGAATTAAAAATATGGGCTAAACGTTTAAATGAAAGTAAATTAAGGGTCTCAAATTTTAAAATTAAAGTAAATTATGAACTTAAATAGGTAAATTATGGGTCTAAATTTTAAATTAAAGTAATCAATTGGCTCAAATAAGTTAATTAAGGGTCTAATTTGAATATAATTTCAATTAAAGTAAATTATGGCCAAGTTGTACTTGTCTGTTGTTAGTATATGGTACTTGGTATCTAGTTGTAAATAGTTGGTAGTTGTTTGTAAGTAATTAGTAGTAAGTACTTAGTAAGTACTTATCTTATTGTTAAATTATTATTAATATTACTATTATTATATTCATATTACTATTATTATTATTATTATTATTATTATTATTATTATTATTATTATTATTATTATTATTATTATTATTATTATTATTATTATTATTATTATTATTATTATTATTATTATTATTATTATTATTATTATTATTATTATTATTATTATTATTATTATTATTATTATTATTATTATTATTATTATTGTGAGGAGTTAAAATTAAAATACTAAATTAAATTAGTTCATGATTAAAATTTGTAAAATTTTAATTGAAACTTAAATTATTTTAAGATATTAAAATTGAAATGATAATTGAAATTTTAAGATAAAATAATTTTTAATAAAATTGAAATTCAAGTATGAATGCGATGGTATGTTGATATTTGGTTGAAATTAAAATTTAGAAAATGTCCCAAGAATATTTGTTTATATAATCAGATTTAATGAAATATAATTTTGGATTTAATAGTCTTAATAATTTATTTTGATGACCGAAGAATTAAATGTTATAGCTTCTAACATGGCGACCATTCCAACGGATCTGCTTATTGGAAGATTACTTCCAGAAAAATTCCACAGAGGAGATGACCTCGAATTATTTATCAAAGAATGTCAGAGGTTCTTTGAAATAACGAAGACACCAGTGAAGACCCAAATGGTACTAGTTATTACACTTCTGGACAGGACTTTGATTGAAGAATATGAAACCGCAGAAGGTAAAACCGTTGAACAGAAATTAAGAGCAGCTTTTCATCGACCAACGTCATTGATGGATGACTTAAGAGAAGCCTTGAACTACGAGCAAGGTAACGAATCAGCGGAAATATTTATAGAGAAAATATCAAAAATGACTAAAAAATTGGCCTCACACACTTGGAATGAGGAAGAAATTCAGAAATGTTTATTGACACATTGTGTAAGAGATAAAGAAGTCAGGAAAGAAATCGAAATGAAAGATCTCAAAACGGCGGAACAACTATAAAGAAGATAGAAAAAGTTAACAAGGTTTTTGAACAAGTAAACACGGTGAGATCAATACGACCTACAACTGGGGGAAGAACTTATAGAGATGTAGTACAAGTTGGAGCCACGAAGAGAGAAATCAACGAATGGAAACCAGAGACAAGAGTTAAAGTGATAGAATGCTGGACGTGTCAAAAACCGGGACACAATAGCAGAGAATGTAATATAAAAAGAAGATTTCAATGTTATGCATGTGGTGTTGAAGGTCACATACGAAGAGAATGCCCAACAATCAAATGCCATAGATGCAATGCACGAGGACACAAAGAAAGAAAGTGCTACACAAATATGGAAAGACAAAATCAAGGAAGAGATCGAGACCAAAGGAAGATGTCAGGAGGAAGAATTCAAAGAAATACCTATCAACAAAGGGAAGATACGTATCAATCAAGGAACGTACATCAAAGACAATGGGGAAACCAACAATATAACAGAAAAGATATTGCAGCTATCGAGTCTGATGATGAGATGATGAATACAAAACAGTCAAGCCAGCCAGACGAGTATAACAGGGAGAATGACCCAAACGAGCACGCTCCGTCAAACGGGACATTGATCGGAGCAATTTACTAAGTAATATTGATTTCAACCAAAGAATGAATGCTAACGGTATGTGTAATTTAAGTATGTATGATGATTGTATGATTGATAAAGATTGTAGTGTTTTTGAACGTGATATTAATAATAATAGTAGTGTAGAAATTAAAAAGTCGAATGATAAGGAAATTCAGAAAAAATTTAAAGAGGAGTGTAAAGTAAATGAATTAGTAAAACACGAGGAAAGAACTATAGAGAAAATTTACAAATTCCTCAAGAAAAATGGAGACGTGTGTATTAATGAAATTGTAGAAGATACTAGAGAGCAGAATACTTTGTCAGTAGAAGAACAAAAAAGTCCAGTAATAACATATAATATAATGCAAGGTAGACCGAGTACAACACTGGATATCCAAGGGCGGAAAGTAGATTGTTTATTGGATACAGGAGCGCGAATTAATGTGATGGCTAAATCTGTAATTGATCGATTAGAAAATATCGAAATATTAGAAACAAGGGAATCGCTAAGATGTGCAAACAACAGTAGATTAGAAACTATGGGTAAAATAAACATCAATGTTAAAATGGGCAGTATTGAAAGAAATGTAACATTCATTATAGTAAAGAATTTAATACCAGAAATTATTGGAGGAGTAGAACTACAAAGGTTATTTGGTATAGAATTGAAATGTATACTAAAAGAACATGAAAAACGTAGTGATTTCATTTGCGAAATAGAAGCTAGATTTGGGCGGATTATAACAGATGAAGAAAGACTACGTCATGCCATCGACGTTTTAAAAGTTACCGGAAATAAGAGACTGCTAGAAATATTTCAGGCAAACAAGAATGTTTTTATGGCAGATAAATGGGACATTGGGTGTACCAATCTGATAAAACATAAGATCATCACGAAAGGAGAGCCAATAATGATTAAACCGAGACGTCAGCCAATAAATTTGGAAGACAAGATTGAGGAAGCAATAAAAAATCTAGAAAACAACGGAATAATTAGGAAGTGTAATTCACCGTGGAACACACCTTTAGTTTGTGTATGGAAGAAAGAGAAAAAAGACATCAGGCTTTGTCTAGACTTCAGACAATTAAACAAGATAACAGAAAGACAAGCATTTCCAATGCCAAATGTAGATGAAATTTTAGACATCCTACACGGATCCAGATATTTTAGCTCAATCGACTTGGGAAATGCTTATTACCAAGTGAAGTTAGATAAAGAATCTCAAGAGAAAACAGCATTCTCAACAAAAGAAGGACAGTTCTGTTTTAACAGGATGCCGTTCGGTATTGCAGCGGCACCAGGAACATTTCAAGAATTAATGACGAAAGTATTGAAAGATTTGTGGAAAGATGGAGTGATGGTATATTTAGACGACATCCTAATATTCACAAAGACAGAAGAAGACCACTATAACATATTTGGAAAAGTCCTAGGGAAGATCGCAACAGCAGGACTAAGATTGAACCCCGAAAAATGTCAAATATTTAGAAAAGAAGTGAAGTTTCTGGGACACATAATAAATAAAGACGGCATACAAACAGATAATACTAAGATAGAAGCAATACAATCATTTCAAAAACCAAAATGTGTGAAGAATCTGAGGAGCTTTCTGGGTATCTGTAACTATTATCGACGGTTCATAAAAGACTATGCAAAGAAGGCAAGAGCACTAGAAAGCATATGCGGAAAAAACAATGAGAAAATAAGATGGACAGAGATGTGTGAAAAGGCTTTCGGGGAAATGAAAGAAGCATTGATAACCGCCCCAGTATTGGTATTTCCAGATTTCAGAAAAGAATTTATATTAGACACAGACGCGAGCTTCGATACTATTGGAGCAGTTCTTTCGCAAAAGGATGAAAAAGGACATGAACATGTCATTGCATATGGTTCACATGCGATGAGCAGCCACGAAAAAGGATACTGCATTACCAGAAAAGAATTATTGGCAATATACTATTTTTGTAAACATTTCAACCATTACTTATATGGTAAGAGATTCGTACTGAGAACGGACCATAAAGCTATTACGTTTATGGTAACAACGAAGAAACCAATAACTGCTCAATTCCAGACATGGATCAACTATTTAAGCAGCCTGGATATTAAAATGGAATACAGGAAAGGAACAAGCCATACAAACGCGGATATGCTATCCAGGAAAACATGCGGAACATGTGTACAGTGTATGATGGAACACGAAGACGCAAAAACCGGCAAAATTAAAACCAGAATATTAACAGTAACAGCAGAAGGCGGATATAACAAGTGGCAAAATGACAATATGGAGGTCCAAGAAATAAAGAATAAGTTAGAAAATAAAGATTGTAAATTCATAATGGAAAACAACACGGTTATCTATAAATTAGGGCGTACTAACTCTTATTAAGTTTATTTTTGAGAGTTCCTATTTCGGCGAATTAGGCTTTTCTAAGGGTACCAGAATGTTTATTGTGGTGATTCAAGGTAATCAAGGGTCATTTTGAAGGTTTTTATGAATGACCGAAATCCAAAAATAATATTTTTAAAATTAAATTCATTGCAAAAAAGATGACAAAATTTGTGATGTGTAGACAGAGGAGTTGTATGTGCTCTACATTATGGTGCTACTTAGACATTCAAGGGTTTAACCATGGTATGTAAAAACATTTACAGAGTCAAAACTTTATTTTCTGAAACATGATTATTAAGTGTGAATTTCCTATATTGTTGTAAATGTATTATTTTAAACTGTTTGTTCTTTATTTATATGATAGTTCGTGCTGTCTAAGGAATATTGTAGAGCCCAGCCGAGTCACCAGTAAATAAACTGTCTCGGTACAGCTGGAGTGAATGTATGTATTGCACGTTACAATAAAAAATTAATAATAATAAATGAACTAATAAAATATAACTAACTAACGATGTTTTACAAACTTTATTAACGATAAAGAATAAAGACCTTATTAGCGAGAGGATATCTCGTATCACAGTCCTGGTAATCGCAAATTGTGATGTTGAAACTCGTGTTTGATTCGAGATTTGTTTTTTGAGAACTGTCTTGGATAGAAACGGCACTAGAGCCTTTTGTTTGCGCCTGGTTGTAGTTGGGTAGAGAAAAAAATTAACAATCCAATTTGACTAAATGGAGTAGACCACTTAGATAAACTGCTTAGGAAATTTGATCCAGTGAATCTTTGATTTGGAAATTAAAGTCAGTAAATTATCCTTTTAGAAATTTCTTTTTCCATTTATTTTTTTGTGATTTTACTATAGCGATAATTTACTATTGCAAAATTATCACTATATAGTTTTTAAAAATTTTGTATCCAAAACGTCAAGGGCGAAGAAATGATAATAAAAACAAAACTTAATTGAGGTTCTGTTTTAACCCATAAAAATAATTAAAATGTAACATTCAACTACAATGATTTAAAAGATCGGCACTATCATACCTTACAAGGTTTCACAAGGATCAAAGGTTACCAAGGTCAAAGGTCTAAAACTTAAAAGTCTTCGAAATTTTATCTCGTTGCTATTTAATACTAAAACTTTGCAGTCTAATAATCTTTATTGAAATAAATTTTATTTGTCAAATTTAGTTATGAATTCTGAAATTAATAACTGCATTATTATTGCAACTGACAAAAACAATGCGCAAAGACATAAAAATGAAAATAAAAATATTTTAACCCATATATTTCAAAAATTAAATAATTCATAAAACAGGGAAAACCATAACATTTCAAAAAGGTTTAGCAATGAATAAAATGTTAACATGACATCAACGATGCATTGTTACAGTGGCAGTTTATGACTAGAAATAAAAATAAAAATTTATTTTTTACAGCATGCACAAAATATTGTCATTTTTTCAATAAATTTGGAATGGGATAGGTGATAAATATGAAATCTATATTTTAATATTATTTTAACAAATTCTCTTCTAGTGTTAAAAGGTTCGGTGAAGCCTTAACCGTTAAGGTCACTTTTTATCATGCTGTATTAAGTTAATAAATTAACTGCATATAGCTTTTTGTTGGTATCAGGCCATCCCACCCCCAATGAAATAGGACTTTTCACCCCAGTCGTTTAACCCCCCCCCCCATTATCTTTATTCAAATTTTTTATGTATATATATATATATATCTTTATACTAAATTTATTGATAAATTTATATGATAATATATCTTTTGATAAACCCGTACGATGGAGTTGGAAACTGTTGCGAGTATTCGAGGAAAAAATAAAGTTGTGTTAAACGGTTTTGTAATTAATATAAACTTGAAAATAAAATTTGAATTTTGAAGAAAAATGTAATATTAATAATAATAATAATAATTATAATTATAATAATAATAATAAAAATAAAATCCTATTTGTGAAGTTTTTGAGAATTTAAATATAAGAGAAATATGGTGAAAGGATTGGTTTATCGATCATGGTGATTATCTTCCACTTTTAAAAACTCATTAAAAAGTGTAGATAAATTAGTTGAATTACTGGTGAAGAATGGCTACTCAAAATGATTTTTATTGTTAACGTTGAAAGAGCCTGTTGATAAATGTATTAATAATGCTAAGGATTGTAGTATGAATGAATGTAAATTGACAGTTAAATTCTATATACCAATTCTATATACAGTAACTGGTACATCCGTAGTTTAGACAGGTCTAGCACTGATTGCCCGATATAACTAGGCTTGTCTAAACATATAGAGTCCTTATTCAGATGGGCAGCAATTAGGTCATCATCAATTTTGATTGTTTTTCTGAAAGTCGTTTTTGAGGAAAATCAATCATCTTTTCAGCTGAATTGCATAGCCTCAAATTCAGATTCTCAATGGGTTTACTGTATTTGCTGTTATTAAATAATTTGTAAAAAACCCTCATATATAGAATAAGCTTTTAATTGTACATTTCTTTTATGTATGATTGAAAATGTTTGCATGTGTAAATTTAATTGTCCTATGTACATTTTTAATAACTGTCCCAAATTATATATACAGCTTGAAAAGCCACCAATGAAAATTATGATTCTTCTTCGGCCAATGCGTGAGCATCAGCTTCTCAACTTTCAAATTAGGCGGGCACATTATTTTCCAGAGCAAGTGGAAAATCATTCAAAAATCATGCAAGTAATCGGGAATATCGATATCAATTTTCATAGTATATCCATATGGAAGGAATTCTATAATCTCATTCATACACTCATTCAAGACATCATCCAGATAATCATATACCCATACAAAGTCAGCATAAGGAAAATTTTGGGTAAGAGCCCATCAATACAAGTTATTTATGTCTATGTGCAAGAAATTTTATTCTAATTGTCATTGTTCTAATTATTATCAATCATTATTATTAATCAATTTTATTACGTAATAACTATAAAATTGATTAATAATAACGACTGATGATAATTTGAATATCAATATATATAATGTAATTTTTATTATAAAAATGAAAAATTATTAATGTAATATTATTATGAGAGGCATAAAATTATTAGTATTTATTGACTGATGGATTGGAAAAGTCAGTGTACGTACGAGTCTTTCTGTCTTGTTTTCGTGAAACAAGAATGGACAAGAATTTCTACTACTGGTATATCAATATATGCAAGTTTTTACAAGTTCAAATTATATTGCAGCCATAAAGCGAATGACTACAATTTACACAATTTTATGATATATACTAATATAATTTAATTACTAGGTAAATGGAATAAAATAGTGTGTTATAAAATTCCTACTTCGCTAGTAATATTAGAGTTGCAAAAATAAGTTTGTATACAAAACCGTAGTAGTGTATTGTGGGTTTGTTTGTTACGTTTTCACGTAAAAACTAAGTAACAAATCTACGTGATCTGGTGCACAGAATTTGGAGGTATAGCTATCTAAAAAGTTGACACAGGCTAAATGAGCTGCCTATATGAGATCCCGTATCAGTGACCCCCCATTTTCATTTCAAGGACTTCTAATTTTATTTTCGCTAACATGGATTCCTTGCAGGTTCTCGTCAATCCCTGGGTCGATATAAACCACTTTGTGAATCACTGGCTCAAACAGATCTAATACTGATTTAATTAATTTTAATTTAATTTAATTGCTCGATAAATTTTAACAACCTTCTCACTGAGTGAAAGATAAAGTTTAAGAAGTCTCCAATGAAGAACATTGTTCTTCTTGGGGCAATGCGTGACCATCAGCTTCTCAACTTTGGAATTTAGTGGACACATCATTTTGGGAGCAATATGAAAATCATTAAAAAATTATGAAGACAGTCAGGAATCTCAATATCAACCTATATAGTATAACCATATGGAATGTTTTCAATATTCTCATTCATAGATTCACTCAGCACATCATTCAGATTTGCATGCATCCAAACTAAGTCAGTATACGGCAAATCTTGGTTATGAGCCCAACCATACAGATTATTAATATTTATACAAGAGTTCTGTATCTTCAGAACTTGCGACATTATGTTTGATAACAAATGTTAACCCACCCCGTATTCCTCCCTCATAGAAAGTAAACATTTACATGTCTAAATTCTAGGTTTATCGTATCATTGACTTGTTTAACACATAATTTATATTTCTACTGACATTTAAAAATATTTATTATTATTATTATTATTATTATTATTATTATTATTATTATTATTATTATTATTATTATTATTATTATTAAAACAATAAAATGATAATTTAAGCTTTTTGCTGCAAATAATGTATTTAATGAAAGAATTTTCGACTATAAGATAGTCCTTGTCAATCAAGGACTATCTTATAGTCGAAAATTCTTTCATTAAATACATTATTTGCAGCAAAAGGCTTAAATTATCATTTTATTGTTTTAAATAATAAATGCTGCTACCAAGCAATCATCATTTTATACTATTATTATTATTATTATTATTATTATTATTATTATTATTATTATTATTATTATTATTATTATTATTATTATTATTATTATTATTATTATTATTATTATTATTATTATTTTATTATTATTATTATTATTATTATTATTATTATTATTATTATTATTATTATTATTATTATTATTATTATTATTATTATTATTATTATTATTATTATTATTATTATTATTATTATCATATCAGAACATAAATTTATATTTATATATCGATGATACAGATAAATTATTGTCAAAGATATTCTAGTTATATATGATAATATTTGTGTCATAGGTCCCTGTCACTTCTAAATATCTATATAGTTTGGAGTTGCTACCGTAGGATGCCGCCGTTCCGTCATTATTTATCGTGTAAACCAATTGAGTACCATTTGATCCTTTTGGAAAATAACTAGTGCACTGACTTATAACTATTCCAATAATTCTGAGGCTGGATGTACATGATCCATAATTCAGAGAAATTACAAATGGAAAAAAATCTACAAAAACATTATTCTTGATATAACTCGTACTCCACGGAAAGGAGCTAACTAAATTTTGTTGACTAAACCATGAACTGATGGTGTCGTTTTCTGTTACTTTGAATATGAACTGACCGACGACTTGATCAGAAAAGTCGACCAATGTCAAATTCATCCTTATCGGCCTTAATCCTTTCCATTCATCAAATAAGATACTTCGAAAAGATTTCAAATCATTTTTTTCAATATCTTCAATCGTTCCATTTTCGTTATTCTCTGTTAAGAGAAAATTCCACATATTTATTTGTGTTCCTGATAGATATCGATATAAACATACGGAACTGTATAATTTATGATATAAGCGGTTAGATGAAGCCATTTGACTAATAGAAGAGTTTGAGCTAGGTACGTAGCAGATGTTGTTTACCATTGCAAAATATTTGCGTTTATTTAGAACCAACAATCCGCATTTTATTGAACTTTCTTTAGCTTCAACTACATTATAGTAATATGCATATGAATACAGAAAGGTTAGAATAAACACCTCAGGGAAACCTATGGAAATTATCATTGAATGATTAACAAAATTATGCTAAGTTTAATATATATTATTAATTATCGAATAGGAACAATTTTTTTCATAATATTTTCATTGGTTTTTATAAAATTTCTACCACGTATTAGTTGCAGTATAATAATAACAATAATAGTAATGATAATAACATTAATTATAATGTTAGTTTCTTGGTGGCAGCATAAATCTAATGTAAAACAAGTGAATTATCTTAACAGATAAACAATCAGATAAGCCTTTACTGAAAAACTTTGTCATTCATTAAATATCATGCAACACATTTTTAACATATAATTTATTTGTTTAATATTTATGTAATGTTTAATTTTCTCTTTCGTTTAAATCACCACGGAAATCGACTTTGTGAGCATTAAAAGTATTGAATTGAGTCTGATATATGAATGTTGTCAACTTGTATATTAGAATTAATTCGATACACAAAAGAGGTTAAAATAATAAAAAGATGATCCGGATCATATAGAAATCATATAAAATCATATAAAAATCAAAACTCTGTCCTCTCAAAGTAGATTTATTATTTTGTATTTTTTAAGCTGCTTTAAAACATGAAATTGTTAACGACAGAATTCTAAAAGAATTTACATCTAATTCACTGAAATTAGTACCATATTTTTTATTAATATTTGATAAATTTTTATTTTATTATTTTCTTAAGATAAAGTTGTTATTCCATCAGATAAAATCCATCTTTTATCATTATAATTATCCAATGAAGTTTTTAAATATAAGATAACGCCAATCAAACATTCTTTTCACGGTTAATTTCGACAGTTTTCCTGTCATCATCAGGTGGGATATACTAACTCATTAAATTTAGGATTTTAAACAAATTTAATTATATATAAAAAGTTTTTTTCATTTTATGAAAAAATATATTATTTTTTTTAAAATTTTAACATTTAAAATTTAATTTAACAATTCAAAAAATTTTATTAATTATTTAATTTAACACAACAATCAATACATATAATACACAAAGCTTATTTAAAAACACTCAACACATAAGTATTTACTGCATTCTGCACATTAAATTTCGGATTTAATGATTTTATCAACAACACCTCACAAATCACACGTTCCCAATAATTATCGAAATTTTTTAATAAAATTTTAAAATCAGACATACCTATTTTAATCTTACAGCCCTTATTGTGCTCACCAAGTTTTTAAAGATTTTTCTAAATAATTATTATGAGATGATGATTTAATATTATGAATTATATCTACTCGATTCCCAAAATCATTATAGAGACAATTTTCATAATCTTAAAATTTTAATTTTTTACTTACAGATTTTTTAATTCCTTTATTTCTATTTTCTTTCATTGCATATAGATTAGCTCTTACACAACATAAATCTAATATTGGACTGTTTGGTTTATCATCATTAAATATACAGAATTATTAATTAAATTATTTAAGACTTCAGTCTCTTCGATTTCTTTGAATAAATTTTTATATATTTCACTTCCTTTAACTTTCAAAAACATCGAATAAGTGTCCATAAAATATAAAGATAATCTATCCCTAAAATGTGGTTGTTAAATATTATAGTAAGTTTCATACATTTGAAGTTTTAATAATTCAAGACCACTTCAACAAACATTTTCAATAAACTACTTGTTTATCTAATCAGAATAGAAAATTACGCACGTTTTGAATAAATAGAAACAAGAATATAAGAAGAAATGAAGCTGGCCAATAAAATTTGTTTTAACAATTCAGAAGAAACTTTTCACCCAGCACGGGTATCACAGCCAAATTATTATCACCTTCTGGTGGGATTCAGATATCAACATCGCAATTTTATAATTAATAAATTTTCGGAGTTATTGATTATAATGTTAATCATATTTACTATAATTGGTATCAGAAGTCCTGAAAAAAGCGAATACATATTCACAACCGATTTGAAATCCGATATTCCATCATCAATTTGTTCGACTAAATATGGTTACCTACAGTGTTTCAAGACGAAAATTCGTTAAAATATTTACAAATTGATAAATGGAAGCAATTCTTTCGTAACCTCTGTCAATTTGTCTGGCGGTTTCCCTAAATCAGTAGCCCACTGCATTAATTTTTTGCTCAACGGTTACTTAATTGTTGCGGTGGGCTACGCTTATTTTTTTCAATACAAAAGAAGGGAGCCTATACACAAAGGTGGCTTTTAGTAAATTAAAATAAGTAATACAAGGGTAAATAAGTAAATTAAGGATAATTTTTAGGCAAATGTCCATTTACAAGGGATGCACACATATTTAATTAACAAGAATTTATGCATGCATGCATATTTAACAAGGAACATGAATGTGTGATTCCCTCTAACCATATGTGTGTATACTGATAGTTATGCATGCATAATATACATAAAACACCACTGAGATACGTTCTCTACACCCGTTTCCACAATATAAAAGTTTCTATAATCTAAAAAAAAATCGATAAAATTATATTATAGCAACACACAAACTTACCTGTGTGCAAAAATTTAATGTTCCGAATGTAGAAAGTTTTATTATAGGAATTGAGAAAGTGACAGAAAAATAATTTTACATACAAACACAGCACACATAATATAAAATACACGCAAATTTAATATAGCTTTTTTTGTTCCGAAAGTAGAGAGTCATTAACATACTGTTAACATATCATTAATTTAAAATTATTAAAATTCATGGCTGAAAAAAATTTGGATTATGAATCTGACAACTCAACTTTGAGTTTTCGAGAAATGGACGACAAAACATCGTAAGATCTATTTATAAAATATTTTTGAAGTTAATATTTCTTTAGATTTTCAGATATTTCTTTGGAGACATTTCCATTTTGCGAAGGTGAAGATCTGACAATGTAAGAATTTTTTTATTTAATTACAAATAATTAAAATATTTTACAGCATATCAGATATTTCTAGTCAAACGCCTTTGTGTGAAGATATTCAACAAGTTCCATCGACATCTTTGGAATTGAAGAAAAAAATTCGAAAATCGTAAATTTTAATAACTTATTTTAAAAAAATAATATTTTCAAAGAATTTCAGAAAATGATAAAATCCGTCTCATCAATGCATATGAAAATAAAGAAAATTATAAAGATTTTAGAAGATTACTGGGAATCTCCAAAAAATCGATTGAAACCATTATTTATAGATACAAAAAATATGTTGAAGTTTCAAAAGGCAAAAAAAGTGGCCGAAAGCAAATTATATCAGAGGATCAAGGAAACAATTTATTGGATTTCGTGGAATCCAATTTTTATGCATCTTTGGAAGAAATGCGTATTTTCCTGTTTCAACAAAATTGCATGATCTCTAAAACTACAATTTTCCGTTTTCTGAAAAATCAATTAATATCGGTGAAAAAGGTAAGATCATGTGTCGCAGAACGAAATTCTGACCGGGTTCCTGAAATCAGAATGAACTATGTTACACGATACCTCGAGGAAGTTTGGCGAGACAAAAATCTAAATCTAAAGCTGGAGAAAGAAGATTACAAAAACATAAAAAACTATTTAGTTCATATACGCCGATTTTTTCCTAAATGTTTGAAAAAAATAAATGTATTTGGTAATTATTTTATTTCTTTTTAGTTAAAAATATATATAACTTACATTTTATTGAAATAATTCCAAATTCATAACATATCATAAAATACCTAAAAAAGCACCTGAAATTTAATTATCAATATATTATAAATGCTGATTACAAGTAATATTTAAGAGCTTGAATAATGATCTCATAATTATATGAAATCAAAATTCAAGCCTTAAAATATACTTAAATTTAAAAAACTTATTTCTAAAACCATAAATAAAATTGAATTGAGAATGAAAAAATGAAATAAACATTCTCATAAATGGTGAGTCATCGATTGATGAACACACCAACATGCATTATAGAGACTTTTAACATGTGGAAACGGGTGTATACACCTAACTGCGAAAGTTAACATTGTCTATAACAGGGGTGGCAAAACTTTCAAGTCTTGCGGGCGACTTTTAACTAAATTAAATCTGGCGGTCTACCAGAAAAACTATTTTCAATTGTTACCTGTAGTTATTCTATTTATTCTATTTAAATACAAAACGAATTAGAAAAAAACTTATAATACTTTACTAGAACGTAAACATATCTTAATATAATATTATTTACTGCTACTACTTGCACCTGATACGTGGCACTGCATCTTATCAGCAAGTTCTTCGTATTTCGGGCAATAGGAGCTTATGGCGATCCGCAAGCATGATTCCAAATGATCATCTGTCAAACAAGATCGATGTTTTGTTTTAATGACATTCATTGAAGAAAAGGCTGATTCACAAAGATAGGTGGATCCAAAAAATGCGGACATATATCCAACTACTCTCCGCAAAATTGGATATTTTTCTTCTGAAATAAGATTCCAAAAATTATCTTCGGTTGTAGCTCTTGATTTTAAGTAAATGTTTTAATTAAGTAAATTATCTCATCTTCTAAGCAAGCTGAATCTGAATCCAGAAATTCATTAATCTGAGTAGCGATCTCCTCTGTATCAATAACATCATTAAACGGGAATGACATGAACATAGCAATATTTGCAATTTTAGATAAATCTGCGAAACGTGTGTTAAATTCATTTAAAAGGGTAGTAATTTGATTTGTATATTTATCGTAAAGAATTCCTGGCGCATTTTTGGATTCTTCTTCCATGTTTTTAAAATGTTTCAAATCACCCCGTTCTAGTTGACGCACAAACAAGGACAGTTTCTCTTTAAACGTCTTTACTGCCGTTATCATGTCAAGAATTGATTTGTGTCTCCCTGAAGCTGTAAATTTAATTTATTCAGGTGCTCTGTAATGTCGCAAAGAAAAGCAAGATTTATCAGCCAACTTTTATCCTCCAGTTCGGGATATAATTCTTCTCTTCCAGTCAAAAACTGTTTATTCCGGGCAAAAGATCTCTAAATCGTTTTAAAAATGCTGCACGGCTAAGCCATCTTACATCCGTGTGTAACAATAATTCAGTATTTTCAATTTCACATTGTTCAAGCAAAGTTCGAAATTGACGTCGTTGTAGACTTCTTGCACGTATCGAATTTACTATTTTAAACGCAATATTCATTACATAGTTAGAGTTCAACACTTTGGAGCATAAGGTTTGCTGGTGGATAATGCAATGATACGAATGAAAACTGGGAATTTCTTCATCATTTTTGCAAAGTGTTACAAATCCGACATGTTTTCCGATCATAGACGGAGCTCCATCCGTGGTAATTGATACCAACTTGTGAATCGGGAAATGGGTGCGACTTATAAAAGACTTGAATAAATTGTAAATATCTTGACCCCTTGTTTGTCCTTTCATTGGAAGAATAGTCAATAATTCTTCTCTGGTTGACATATCATCAAAAACCATTCGAATGAAGATGCATAGTTGCGCAGTATCAGTGAAATCTGTAGATTCATCAAATTGCAAAGAGAAAAAGCGGCATTTTCGAATATCTTGCCGCAAAATATCTTCCAAGTTTTTGCTAATGTCCACCATTCTTTGCGTGCTAGTATTGCGCGTCAATGACATATTGTTGATACAATCCATTATTTCGGATTTATTTTTAAAATCTTTGAATAACACCTCACCAGCTTCAACAAACGCCTGTTTCCATATTTCGCCATCTCCAAAAGGTTTTTTATGTTTCATCAAAATATTAACTACCTTGAATGATGCTAGGGTAGCTGTTTTTGATTTTGAGTTAAATTTCGTAAAAAAAGTTTGTTGTGCACCTAATTGAGACTTTAACTGCTTGACTTTGTCTTTTCGTACCTCGGAATGTAATGGAAAGTCAATTTCATACTGTTTGTGCACTGTTCGAAAATGTCGTTCAACGTTAGCTCTTTTAGGTAGTGCTACGTTTGAATTACAAATGAGACAAACACACTTATCTTTCATCATTATGAAAAAAAAAATCCTGTTCCCATTCAGTATTATAATGGTACGTTTTAGTTTTTTTGGCCGGTTGTGTCATTGGGGCTAAAACAAGAAAATAATAAAAGCTAAAATAAATTAAATATGAAAATTAATGTTAAACACACTTACATACTCAAAAATTAAAAATAATAACTTTTATAAAGAATTTTTTTTAATAAAAAAATTTTGAAATTAATATTATAAGCAGGTATTATTCAATACTGAATACTTCAAGCTTTCAAATTTTTCTAACGAAAACAATTTGATTTCAAAATTGAAATAGACAAACACACGTTTGTTGTATTTTATTTTGGTTGTTTTTTATTTTTTTATTCCTTATCGAAGATTGTAGCGTCAATGTTTTGCTTTTATTTTATGGCCTACTTGTTCAAACACATGAAATTTATTCTGATTATTAGCTAACTGTATATATTTGAATTTCAAACTAAAAATTTACTACACTCTGAGTGTTATCTGACTAATATTATGTTTCTTATTGGAATTTTTTTGTCATATGAACTTACTTATTTTAAATATGTTTATAAAGTTAGAAATTCAATAAATAAAAAACTGATTTTTATATGCAATTTTCCATAGTGCTAGCGGGCTACTTTCGATAGCTACGCGGTCGACTAGTCGACCGCGGTCGACGCTTTTGCCAGCCCTGGTCTATAATATACTTTGGTGTGCACACCACCTGAGGTGAGTCACCAATTATATGACAATGTTACCTTAATTTCATTTATTCTATTTTTCAAAAATCGTTTTAAGGTAAGTTTTTGAATTGAAGTAATTTTTAGGACTTGAATTTTGATTTTATATAATTATGAGATCATTATTCAAGTTCTTAAATATTACTGTTAGTCAGCATTTATAATATTGAAAATATATAACATTGATAATTAAATTTCAGGTGTTTTTTAGGAATTTTATGGTATTTTATTTGGATTTATTTGGATTTATTTCGTAAAAATGTAAGTTAGATATTTTTATAATTATAAATAAGTAGAGTAATCACCAAACATTTATTTTTTAAAGACATTTAGTAAAGAATGGATAAAATATTTTTTAAGTTTTTGTAATCTTCTTTCGAATTTTGTCTATTTCTGTAATTCTATGAAAATATTAATTTGTTAAAATAATTTATTAAAATTTACGATTTGCGATTTTTTTCCTGCAAATTCAAAGATGTCGAAGGATCTTCTTCAATATCTGTAAATCTAAAGAAATTTTATATTCTAAATTATTTTACATATAAAATCTTACGATGTATTTACTTCTTTTTCCCTAAAGCTCAAGGTAGAGAAGTCAGAATCTGATTCAAAAGTATTTTTGTACATAACTTTTTAAATAATTTGAAAATATTTTTTAGATTATAGATAATGTTATATTTCGCGGTTAGGTGTAGTGGTGGTTGGCNTTGTGAATTTTATAAAGACACGCTTGGAGCCAGAGTAACATTTAAAATAATCACCAACTCTATAACCCAACAATATTACAATATTATAAAATAAACAAATTTTAATTTAATAAACAATTAAACTTTGTAAATGAAAGTGTTAACCATGTTGGAAGTTTAATTGCTGTGTTTTAATAAAGTAGATTTGTTGGTTATTGAATATTTACCTGGCTCCTGGCTTATCTTAAGGGTTTTACTAAATATATACGCTAGTGTCATATCATGAGGTAGTAGGGCAATTGATGCATTGTAGGGTCAGAGTAAATACAAAGACTTTGCCATTTAATGGTGGCTTTGGGTACTTTTCTGAATAAAAACATTGCAGGACATTTTAGTATAATAAAGATACAAAAAGAAAGAATATCATTCAGAAATAATAAATAGAAATAATAATAATAATAAATCAGGTAAATAGGTAAATATGATAATATTATTGAAATTAATATTATATCATTAAAATAAATTATTTTTATTATCTTTATTTATTTAAACAAAATCATAAAATGAAATAAATTGCATGAACATAATGTGTGATTAAAATCTGTGATAAAGACAACCAAAAGAGCGTCAAAGAGAAGAATAAAAAGATAAGCTTGAGTTATACGATGCAGAAATCTCCAGATATTTTAACTCTTTTCTATAACTATTCCAATTAATCTGATTTATGATATTTGTAAGAATTTGTGGAGTTGCATAGGCGGTTCCATTTTGCCAGTTAGATCCATATGGGCAATATTCTGGCGCCTTATATACTCCGAATATTCCGGCATCCGCTGGGCATCCTCCGACATTATTAATATTCATGTAAAATGATCGACCAATAGCTCTATTCCCAATTTCGAAATAGCTATATGTTAGAGACTTTAAATAGCTCACATCCCATGGAAAAGTATATATCAAATTAATCTTGTTGAACCATGAGATTACGGAATCTGTACGTTGAACATTAAATATGAACATAGCATATATTTGATTAGTGTAATCCCAAGCCGTGATATTCATGGTTACCGGTTGAATGGTGCTCCACTCCTCTATAAGTACGCTTCTAAAATTCTTCAAATAACTTGTGGCAGCCTCAGCCAACCTTTGATTGGTACCACCAAAACCAGTGAAATATTCATAACCATTTACTCCACTTCCTGACATCAATCTAATTAATAAAATGTTTTTTGCTTGCTTTTCATAAATTGTTTGTTTTGATCCCTCAGTAGAAAATAAAGAATTCTGGGGCAAGTAGCACGAATTATTTATAATGACAAAACAGCTTTTAAAAGATTTTATTGCCATCAATCCGCATTCAATAATATTTTGACATTCTACAAAGTGAGTGTAGCAAAACAATAATTTATATATTAAAACAATTATTAGCATGATTATTCAACTGCTTTTCTTCTTCATTTAAATATTTTATATATGAATGGTAGCAGGTAATTGGACTAATGGGAATGCGACAAATAATAATAATGATGATGATAATAATAATAATAATAATAATAATAATAATAATAATAATAATAATAATAATAATAATAATAATAATAATAATAATAATAATAATAATAATAATAATAATAATTATAATAATAATAATTATATTACAACAAAGACATTGAATTATGAACGATAACTAATGTAATAAGAATGCAAACTTTAACAAAGTCATGTTTTAATCAGAGTTAAATTTAATTTTAAAATATTAATAATGAAAATAACTAATGTTAAATTAGAGAAATAATGACTGGATCAGAAGTCTTCGATTGAGATGGAGTTCTTCAGGTTCTGATGAGGATTAATGAATAAATGAATATCATAAAATTAATGAAGAGAATTTCTTGGATGTTGATGAAACTGTAAATGAACATTAACATGAAGAAATTGAACAACATGAATGTAATAATTTTCACGATTATGCTCATCAATTTTTAGAAATATACCAAAAGAAACTGTGGAATTAAAGATTGCACATTTATAAATCAAGAAATCTTATTTTATTTATTTATTTGAAATAGAACATTAACTAAAACATTTATACATTTATTAGAGTTTATGATAAACTTTATTATAAGCATATACGACAACTAATCAAATTTTGCACATTTTTTATCAGAATTTTAGCTTTTGTGGTAATTTTGATTACAGCATTGTGTTCATCTATTCATGTTGTAATTTTTGATTCAATTATCTACATATTATTAATAATTATATAAAATAAAAATCCTCTACAGACCATTGAAAATTGAAAGAATTTTTCTTTTGGTCGACTGTCTCAAAATATAAAATGGCAGCATATTCCAGAGAAGTGCCTGAACTATTTTATTTGTGTGATTGACGAAGAATTGTAGTTTGTTGATGACTTCATTATGTTCATTATTAATAACTATTTCATTTAAAAAATTTTGAAACATTTGATTGTTTTCAAATATCAAAAAGAGAATTTGTCCACTGAACCACAAATCTTATGTTGAAATTATCATTTTATTATAATAATACTGGATTAAATGGCTCCACGCGATAATAATTCCTATACAAAAAAATAACAATTTAGTTTAATTTAATTTTTAAAATCCACAAGAAAAACAACGAAATATTTTCGCACGCATGAATTAATAATTGAATGGGGAATATTCACACAAGCAATCAATATATATTTTATATTTTAATTTTCAATCATTCTTGAATATATTTAATTTACGGTCAACCCAATTAATAACTTCGATATTCATATTTGATTTACTATTTTAATTTATAAATTTATTATCTACTTTTATTATATTATTCAAATCTTATTAAATTAAATACTAATTCTAATTAATTACTATACAAATTCTATACAAAATAATAATAATTTTTAAATCGAAATTTATTTTTATTTAATTTAACTTTTAATTCATAAAAAAACAAAGAATTTTTAAATGCCAACTTAAATTTAAATTTAAATCAGCTGCCAAGTCCTTATCAGTGGCATAGATTTCTAAATAATGCCAATCTTTGAATAATTGAAATATTTTAAATTAATTAAATAAATTTGTCAATACTTAAGAAAAGTCAGTAAATAAATTTTATTTCTTAAAATTCTTTTTTTAATAAATTTAACGTAGTTTAAAAATGATAACAATTTATTGAATTTATCTATATTCGACTTTTAAAGAACTAAATAATAAATTAATAAATAATAATAAAAAGAATAAATTTGTAAATTATTTAATATATTCGTTTGAATTAAGAATTTTTAAAGAAAATATTCAACACACAAATATCCGATAGTGGTCAAAATTTTAAAGAAATGATAATGATAGAGTGAGATATGTCATAAATTTTAAATTTGAATTTTTTAAATACTTAAAATGGAAAT
This sequence comes from Schmidtea polychroa, assembly GCA_959609185.1. NCBI lineage: Eukaryota > Metazoa > Platyhelminthes > Tricladida > Dugesiidae > Schmidtea > Schmidtea polychroa. Next base: position 9,692 of record CAUHTR010003493.1, on the reverse strand, counting down.
TCTATTGGTTTTCAATGTAGATTAACATTTGCAAATTTGAAGCAATGAATCATAATTTATCAATCAATGTTTTTCAATATAATAATGATCCGATTAAACAAAAAAACTAACGATATTTTGTATATAGAAGTACTTCGACGGGATCTCAGGATATATCTCTTATTGATTGATGAACGTAATATTTTTTAATCATTAAAATATTAACTAAATATTATCAAATTTAATCAGATTATCATTATTTGGCTGTTACCAATCTCGACCGACTACTCAATTACAGAGATAGAATAGAAGGAGTCAGAATCCAATGACATTGGTGTTATACATGTCTTCATAATATCAATGTATTAAACATATCATGCAAAGCTTAAAGATATAATCTATATTCTGTTTAACAAGTTTTCAATGCAGCTGAGACCACTTTATTTTCGAAAAGACTCCCAAAAAAATCACTTAAACAGTTGGTTGTCATAAAGTAGTGAAAGACCATGAACCGTTCTTCTCTGTTGCAGCTATACAAGTGACCATATAATGAATTCATTGGTTATTATTTAAGTCAAAAACACTACAAACATTTAAAGAGATAAATATCATCGGCCACCTGGACGACCTTACTGTTGATTGGATGGATAATAGAAAACCATGGGAAAATCATTCTTTTTAATGAATTTTTAAATAAATATTTTGATCAAAATGTCGCAAAATATATAATTGAAAAACTATTGCTATTTAAAAAATTTCTTTAATTGACATCGCTCCCGGTCATCCAAGACATATTCAGAATAAAAACGTGTTTAATACAGAATATAGATCAAGAGATAGTATCTAGTTTTAAGAGACTGTACATCAAATGAATAACCAGATAAAACATTGAAAAATTGTTCCATTTATAAGAGATTGGATACACTCCAGTAGTAGTAGTGGTCGTCGTCGTTGCGTTCTTATTGGTTCATGGTTTGTGGGATAAATCTTGGTCTTAGTGGCCGTTACTGACAGCTGGAGTGGATGAGTTATGTGGAAATAGCACAACAATGTGATTATAGTTGCTATGTGTGGACTCATGCGTGGTCAATAGATGGACTTTTACTAAGAACTTAGAGTCCAAATTTGTATATACACCCCGCGTACGTCTGTCATTACGTGGTTTCTATGTAGCAATAATAGGGATTTGTAAGGATTTTAAACTTTAGAAGTTTCAACAACAACGGTAATTCTAATAATGACAAAAATCAAAAATGTGTTTTGTGAAATTAAATTTTTGATTTCTTATCAGAAAATACACGAAATATCATAAAAAATGACAAATATTTTAAAACTCAGATTGTTCCAGTGCCTACGCCATACTGCAATTCAGGGTACCCAAATATAGCGCTAATGCCATTTGTGCCCATATGGTAATGCATCGATGATTATCGCATTGCTAAATAAGATAATTTAATTTTTTCATTCAAATAAATTGAAAAATTAATGTTATTTGTTTTAATAAAGAGATGAATTCCTAATTTTATTAAAATATCTCCGATGATTATTCCTTGTATTTATAAATGGTGACAATTTCATTTAGAAAGAATTCTAAAGTTTGTCATTCAATAAAGAAATAATAATGCTTTCAATTGTTCTTGGGAAATTAATTGAAACTTTTGTTTTAATGATACAAACTGACAGTTTTGAAAATATTACGCATTTATAAATTATAAAAGTCAAGAATTTGGTAAGTATTTTTCAACAGTGTAGCTTTTCATTTTGTTAGTGGCAAACTTTCCCTAATGAGAAAAGGTCTGTTTGAAAAATTTATCAAAACTTTAATATGGATATTTAGCGAAATAAAATTCAATAAATTTTAATTATTCTTCCAAAATAATTGTGAAAATTTTTATTTTGAAAAATGTTTTTTATTTTTAAAAATATAATTGTTAAAGTTTAAGTTTTTCTAAATGTATATTTTATAACTAAGCTTTTATGAAATTAATATTCATTTGTTTATATATTATGAAATTTAATGGAAACTTTTAAAATTAAATATTTGGCTTTTATTTTCATTGATTAAATATAATGTGAGAACTGTAGGAGCGCCAATTTAAGATAAAATCCCTATAATTAGTCAATAAAAGAAATCACCACGTTTATTTGTACATATAGTACTAGAAATATGTGAGCCCGCAAGGACAAAGATGTTATAAGTCATGTTTTTTGTAGAACAAAGACAATGAGTCATCACGTGAGTCATGGTTTTTGGAGATTTATGTAGGTCAATCCAATTTATTTATTATTTCAAATCGACTTTAGAACCATGGGCCAGCAAGGACAAAGACTTATTTACTATAGTTAATTATATAGGTAAAATATACACACTATATAGTTGAATTAAATCGAAACAGGCTACTGCTGGATCAAAGTTGCTTATTAAGAGTTCCTGACACTGTATTTTTGCGAAAATCGTGTATTTCGAAGGGTTTTACACAGGGTATCTAAATATTTATTGTGGTTATCAAAGGTAATCAAGGGTATGGCAAGGGTTATTTTGAAGGTTTTTATGGATGGTCAAATTCCAAAAATAATATTTTTAAAATTAAAGTCATGTCGAAAGAAATTGTTGGTGTGTAGATAGAGTTGTATATGCTCTAAAATATGGTGCTACTTCGACCTTAGAGAGTTCAACCATTGTGTGTCAAAACCTTTAAAGTTTTGATTTTCTCAAACATGATTTAAAACATTGGCACCATCATGGAGAACATGTTGGACCATACCTTACAAAGTTTCACAAAGGTTGAAGGTCATCGAGGTCAAAAGTCCAAAAACTTTAAAATCCTAGAAATTATTTCTGCATGTAATGTACAGTTATTTTTGTTAATATTTTAGTACTCACAATTAAGAACAGACAAAAACAGACAAACAATAACAGACAAAACTACGACCGACCACCCAACGAAAACAATAGACAGAACTACAGCCACAGACAATCCCCAAACGGTCACTACAGAAACCGGTCAAACTCACCAAATCGATACAACAATTACCGAAATAGCAGCCCAGAAAGGAATTCAAGAAATGATTTCCTAAACAAAAACCACTGCTACTTTCATAACAAATTCGGCGACAAAGCATATAAATGTATAAAACCCTGCGAATTCCACAAAACAGAGCAGGAAAACTAAAAATGTCACCATTGATAGCACCCACATTTGGTGACAACAATAATACTTTCACGGTGCATTCAAACAATACAGATTTTCTAATCGACACAGGTTCTGTGATCTCCCTACTACCGCACTACTTATACAAAAATACAAAAACTACAGAAAAGTCACTAACCGCGGCCAATGGCTCCAAAATCAAAACTTTTGGCCAATATACAATAACACTCACAATAAATTCAAAAAAATACAGTTGGCCATTCACAAACGCAGAAGTACAACAGTCAATAATCGGGGCCGATTTCTTAGCAAATTACAACCTAATAGTGGACTGTCGAAACAAGAAAATAGTCGAAAACAACAAAACAGACAAAGAAACAGCCAGGAACACAACATCAAACTTTTCGAAAGTAGACATCGGCGTGATTCAAACAAGTACACCAACTATCAAAACAATTAAAACTATTGAACACGTACCAGAAATAGTCACACTACTGGCAAAATACGATAAACTCTGCGAACCAGTAACTTTCGATGGAAATTCAAACCACACTACTGAACACGCAATACTGACAAACGGAAACCCAGTCCACTCAAAAGTAAGACCACTGGATCCAAAAAAAATAGAAATCACAAAAAATATTTTTAACGAACTGTTGGAAAATAATATAGTAAAACATTCAAACTCAGAATGGTCTTCAGCACTGATGCTAAAACAAAAAGCTAACGGGGAATGGAGAGCTTGTGGCGATTACAGACTCCTGAACAAAATAACAGAGCCCGACAGCTATCCATTACCGATAATAAAAGACATAATAAATCGACTAAATGGCGCAAAATATTTTTCAAAAATTGACCTACAAAAAGCATATCATCAGATCCCAATTAGAAAAGAGGACATAAAAAAGACAGCAATAACAACACCGATCGGCATGTTCGAATACAACCGAATGCCTTTCGGTCTACGAAATGCCGCAGCAACTTTCCAACGATTCATGGATCAAACAATGAAAAACAACAAAAACACAATCGCTTATCTGGACGACATCCTAATAACAAGCCCAGACAAAGAAACACATCTAAAGGACGTGGAAAAAGTGTTCAAAACGCTGGACAATGCAAAACTAAAAATAAACACTCAAAAGTGCGAATTTATGAAAACGGAAATAAATTTCCTTGGTCACACGCTAAACGACAAAGGAACACAACCTATAGAAAACAAAATAAACAATATAAAAAACTACAAACTGCCGACCAACACAAGAAAGTTGAGGAGATTTCTAGGAATGGTAAACTTTTATCATTCTTACATCCCAAATTGCAGCAACCTACTGGCACCACTAAACGACATTATCAAAACCAAACGAAACGTAACAATAAACTGGACACAACAAACAACCGACACATTCAATAAAGCCAAAGAAAGCCTATCAACGGCAACACTACTCGGTTACCCAGATCCAGAACTAGAGTATCAACTAACTACAGACTGTTCTGGTTTTGCAATGGGCGCAACAATTTTCCAGGAAAATAAATTCGGCAAACAACCATTGGGATTTTTCTCGAAAAAACTAAAATCACATCAAACAAGATACTCAACATTCGACAGAGAACTCCTAGCAATACACGAAGCAATCAAACACTTTCAACATTTACTCGAAGGACGAACCTTCAAAATATTCACAGACCACAAACCGCTAACAAACGCAATAGAAATGAAAAACCCTTCACCAAGGCAGATCAGACAAATCAATTTCATTTCACAATTCAACTGCACAATAAACTACGTAGCAGGAAAATCAAACATAGCAGCAGATGCTCTATCCAGAATTGAAAGTGACATAAACGCCCTAGAATTCGGAGAAATAATTGAATTGGATCAAATCAAATCCAGACAAACCGATACATTAAGCAAACTGCCTACTAAACACAGCCTGAAACTACAGGAACTCGACGGAATATGGCACGATGTCTCCAACGAAAGCAACAAACGAATCCTACTACCCGAAGAACTCCGACAAGACTGCATAAAAAAGATACATACTATCAATCATCCGGGAAACAAAATAACATTCGAGTTAATACATAACAAATATGTATGGCCTCACATGCGGGAAGACATCAAGAATTACGTCAAAAGTTGCCACAGCTGCCAATTAAACAAAACAACAAAAAAACCTAAAACACAAAAAGTAAACTTCCCAAGCAGTGAAGCGTTTGAAACAATACACACAGACGTAGTAGGACCACTACCACCAAACGACAACTACAAATATCTACTAACAATTATAGACAGAAAAACCAATTGGTTCGAAGCGATCCCAATAAAAGAAATCACAGCAAAAAATATCTGCGAAATGATCGAACTAAACTGGATAGCTCGTTACGGCCAACCGAAAACAATCATAACTGATCAAGGCAGACAATTCGAATCAGAAATGTTCAAAATACTGTGCAATAAATATAATATCAAAAGAAATCGAACAACAGCTTACAACCCACAATCAAATGGGAAAATCGAACGGTTTCACAGAACATTAAAAGAAAGCATCAGGACAAAAGCCAATGACCAAAACTGGTTAAACCAACTTCCAACAATATTAATCGGACTAAGAAATAGCCCAAATTCAACAGATAATGAAAGTCCAGCATACAAAATTTTCGGAAAAACAACAAACTTGCCATCACTCAAATCAGATACAAACAAAAACACCAAAAACAGCAAACAAATAACAAACAAAAATAGCGAAACCACCGAACAGAAACCAAAAGGAATTTTAAAAAGAAGACCGGACTCCGAATTAGACGGAAAAATAGTATTAACAACAGATTTCATCCTATTAAAATAACCATTCACAAAAGGATTCGAATCCAAATACGAGGGTCCATTCAAACTCCTAGAAATTAACAAAAACGTCGCCACAATAATCAAAAACAACAACAAAATGAAAATAAACATAAGACGAATAAAACCCTATCACCAAAACAAAAACCCACAAAACAACTCACCGCAAGACAAAACACAAACCCAAACACAAACAAAAAAACAACCAATTCACAAAAACATCACATTCAACCACAAAAATTCAATCAAAATATTCGATAAAGACACAATACTGGCTCCACTTTACAAAAAACGTTACAGCGAATGCTTTAAATAAAAACACAAACATACACAAACAAACACACGCACAAACATCGTAAATTGTACAGTTTTTATTTTTCTTGTAAATACAGAACAAAATGTAAATTTTTAATTTTATTGAAGTTGTAAATACAAAGAAACAGAAACAAAATACACAAAAACATATAAAACATACGAAAAAAAAAAGAAGTTATTGAATGTAATTTTTTTTACGTTACTTTTTATTGAACCATGTTAACCTCCGGTTTTAAAGGGGGAAGTTATGTAATGTACAGTTATTTTTGTTAATATTTTAGTACTCACAATTAAGAATTGTGTATACTAAGATATAAAATACAACCATCTGGGAAATCCAGATTTTTAATAAAAAACTATATAGCGATAATTTACTATAGTAAATTATCGCTATAGTAAATTGCAAAAATTGAAATCGAAAAAAAAATCGAAGAAAATATTAAGTCAAGTACTGAAAAGCAAAATTGAATAAGAAAACCAAATTTACTAGAAATCAAATTACCGACGTTTTGATATTATTTTCAAGAACCTTCTAACTCTAACAACAATCTTATATTATATATTTTCCCATCGTCGGAACTTCAAGACTAAAGAAAAAGAAAATCTTCAGCCATATTCAAGGAAATAAAATTTCTATTGATATCAGAGATTGCTCAAGAGTATTGTGAAGAAAGGAGAAAGAAGTTACGAAAATCCGAGATTGGCAAGAGGTTTTATTTCTTGTAATAAATTTTTAAAGTTGTAACATTTATTAACTTTATATTGTTGTAAATTTTATATTTTAAACATAACACGCACCCCGATTGTCCCGCTACAAGTTTTAACGGTGACTCTTTCGGGCTCTACAAAATCTTCACCAAAATAACATAAAATAACAATTATTAATAATAACAACAATAACCTCCATAACACTGCACATTTTTCATTTTTATTTTTTAAAAATTTTAAAAATTCTAAAATCTTATATAAATTGAAGAAGATATTGAAATTAAAATTTTTAAAAATTTTACAAATAAAGTTTAGAAAAAAATAGGCCAACCTAGAGTCTCCAGTCAGACAGTTATTTACATATTGCAGTTTATAATGAACGTCTGCAGTGCAAATATGAACAACAATGGGAACAAAGGTCACCAACACCTTCAACATGTTGCATGTGCACATGTACACACGCAGGTACTCATCCATAGATACACACAGAATATGACTACTCACACCAGACATACAACAGTGTTAACAGTGAGTCATTTTAGTGAAGGATTGTTATTTTCTTAGAATATGGCTACTCAGAGAGAGCTTACACACTCTCAGAAAGGCACTATTTACAGATGTTAACTTTGTAGATAAAATCAGAGGAAACTGGTGCTTTGACTGGCCATTCACAAGGAACTATTAACTACTTCCTGAGGAAGAACGACCAGCAGCAGAGACATGCCAACTAGCAACGTTCAAGCGGCCCTAAACGTCTTAGCATCTGTAAACAACGGCAGCTGAAATGAATTGTGGTGGTTCTTCGTCGGATTCCCCTGTCCAAATTAGTGTCCACAATTAACACTGGTTCTGTGCATGCCAACATGTCCACCATTTGCGCGCATTACATTTTCATAGTTCCTATGGCAGATACTGCGCAAGAAAGCCTTTGATTACAGAAAAATTTCGTCGTCGTCACTTGAAGTGGTGCCGGGAGAGAAGGAGTTGAAAATCGATGATCTTGAAATTTGGTGTTCTGAATTAGTTGATAAAATTCCTACAACTTCATATTTCAAAATTAGTTGTCAAGAAAAACTGATAAAGCTTAAACAATGGATGTTGACTGGCGAAATTGATAAATTAAAAAAAACATCATTTCTCAGGATACAATTAGTAGAATAAATAAATTTGTACAATTAATTACTAAATCCTTTCCAACTAAAGAAAGCCAATTGAGTATGATCGACAGTAAGTAGTTAGTGGCTCCCTGCAGCAAGCACCCCCTTCCCGGAGGAAGAGGGGGGTAAAAGTTTTATTTTATTACGCAATTGCTGCAGGGAGCCACACATATTTTTTTCAATACATTTAGAAAGGGCCTATCGAAAAAAGGCCAAGATTTCCCAGACTATAGTGAGGGAGTCTCCGTGGTCCTGGTATTTTCAATACAAAATGCGACTAATCAATAAAAAAGCAAGGATTTTTCCTAGTAAAATAAAGGGGGTCTCCTTTGTCTTTGAAATTTCAATACAAAAAGGCGGTCTTCAATAAAAAAAAGTGGTAAATTTTTGAATTAAAGTAAATAATAATCCAAAATTATAAATTAAAGTTAATTAAGGTTCAGATTTTTGAATTAAAATAAAGTAAGAACTAAATATTTTTAAATAAAGTAATCAAGGAGTTCAAATAAGTAATTTAAGGTCCAAATATTAAAATTAAAGTAAATTATGGTCTAAATTTTTGAATTAAAGTAAATTGGTGAATTATGAGGTTAATTCGCGTCTGTGTGCGCGTTGTATTATGAGATGTGGTTTGTTTTTGTATGCGCACACAGACGCGATCAGTGTCATTTTTTGTGATGGTTGATTGTTAGTTTGTCTCGCGTCTGTGTGCGCTTTGTACTGGCTTTTGGAGCCTTTTGTGTACGCACACAAACGCGGACAATTGTGAATATTATCATGGTCAGAGTTTTTTTGGATCGATTTCGAATTGTTACAGTTATGTTTTCTGGAATTGTGGTTTTAAAGAATTGATTTATAATTTTGATTTGAATTTTTGGGCTTAGTGAAATATGGAAGATAATGAATGTTTGATATGTCTTATTTCAATGAGCAATATGGCGAAGAGATGTCTTTTCAGCAGTGAAACTTGTCCATGTGATCGTGGCGCAGCAAGATCGTTGCAAATTATTAATGGAAGTTTTTCAAAACGATTGGAAATCAACGATTTAATTTCTGTAAATCATGAAATGACAGAAGAGGAACTCCAAGATATGTTTATAAAATTTCCCCAAAGGTTTAAAGATATTCGTAAATTATCTGAAACCATTTATGACATGAGCGATAAAAAGATAAACTTGCTACCTTATGAATATGATATTCTATTTAATCGAGCTCTTAAAAGGATCAACGCAATTCAAATTTTTCAAAAAAAGTGTTGAACAATTATCCAATGTTTCAAATTCAATCATGGCTCAATCTCAAGTTATTGGACACGTTAAATGGTTTAACAAACAATGGTTTGTACAGATAACGCGTGTGATATTAATTGCAAAGAAATTCTTCTGACGTGTCTTAGACGTAAACAAAAATAATAATGCTTTTAATTGTTCTTTGAAAATTAATTTAAACTTTTGTTTTAATGATATAAACTGACAGTTTTGTAAATATTACGCATTTATAAATTATAAAAGTCAGGAATTTGGTAAGTATTTTTCA